>JAAMPI010001816.1:0-10289 GCA_013054445.1 Cudoniella acicularis | reverse complement strand
AAAAATTACTTGTGATAGGGGAGCCGTTAAATAACTTTTAACGTCAAACCTAAGAATCACATTTAACTTCTCTTGTTATATATTCTATTATGAATAACAATAACGAAGAAAAATAGACATGGCCTGCACTTTTTAATTTTCAAGCGTTATTAACATGATATGGGGGACATATCGGTGGGGCTGTCCCACTTTTCGGAGGCCTCCTCAGCAATTGTATTTGATTTGACTTGTATTCATCGATATAGTATTAATACTGAGCACCTCGAAGAGTCCAATGTGAAGGAGTGGATAATTTATAGAGAATTGGATCGATTTCCTCATTTGCAGTTACTTAAATAAATTAGTAGTTGTGCATGTAACATTTTGGCAAGCTTGTGAGTTTTGTATGGTACGGTGAGTTAAATGTGACATAGGCAGGTGCAATTATCAAAATGAGTCTGTGTTGGACCGATGAGAGAAATTAAAGGGACCCGGATCGCGCTAGTGTTTTAGCATACAATCCAAGCAAACGGAAGCGATTAGTCAGCCACAGGTTTTTTTACTCCGGAATCTGGCAACTTCTTCCTTCATCTTTTTGCATGAAATTATCCCCCCTCATCATTGGAACCAAGGAACAGCTCAAGTGAGCTTTCGGCTTCTAGAGTTACTGCATCGCAACGAATTGGTCGTCCGATGGGAGACCAAGCGGGTCCTCGACCCCTAATTCAAACCTGCACGCAAATCAGGTGGCTTCTACAAACACCTTACGGATCAAGTTCCGAAGACATCCTTTAATTTTAATTTCAATTCATCTCTCATTGGGCATGCAATCCCCTTCGGATAAGCACCCTCCTTTGTTTCCAAATTGGGACCCGGAATACCGGTACTACACGCCAAGCTGCACCCCACAAAGTTCGTGCAAAGGTCATTCGGATGGAGCCGAGTCCAATGAGGAGTTTCGAGGATAAATTACCCCATGCGGATAAATATAAACATTCCTCCGGTCGGAACTAAATTGCAGACTCGGGCCGTCGTACCTAGCTAAATTTCTTTGATCGTGTGGTTTTAAATTAATGCTGAAGGGTGAGGCGAATCCTCTCGGATTCGTGGGCTAATATGGCGAGGTTAAAGAGGTACGTAGTCGCTCTATTTTATATTTCTTCTCGATTGTGCAAACAGTTTAAAACTTTCAATCTTTATTATTATTTCGCCATAACAAAATGATCCTCCCCAAAGCAACCCTCCTCGCCCTCCTCCCCTTCTTCCTCCAAGTCGATGCTCAAGCTTCTGGCACTGGAACCACAACCCGCTACTGGGACTGCTGCAAAGCATCTTGTGGCTGGCCAGGGAAAATCACTCTAGCTACTGGTTCCAATCCCGTCACTTCCTGCGATGCCAACGACAATCCTCTCACGAACTACAATGCTGTGTCCGGCTGTAACAGTGGAGGAGCATACATGTGCTCGAACCAAACGCCCTGGGCCGTCAGCGACACTCTCGCATATGGATTCGCTGCTACGACCATCTCTGGAGGCACAGAAAGCTCGTGGTGCTGTGCTTGCTACGAATTGACGTTCACTTCGGGCGCGGTGGCAGGAAAGCAGATGATCGTGCAAGCAACAAACACAGGTGGTGATCTATCTTCTAACCAATTCGATATCGCTGTATTTCTCCCTCCCTATTCCCTTTCCACATTAGCAACTAAACAAAATCCTAGATACCCGGCGGCGGATTCGGAATCTTCAACGGCTGCACAGCGGAGTGGGGAACCCCCTCCACAGGCTGGGGCGCCCAATACGGCGGTATTTCCACCCGCTCACAATGCGACGCCTTCCCCGCTGCGCTCAGAGCAGGCTGCTACTGGCGTTTCGACTGGTTCGGTGCTTCTGATAATCCGGCTGTGTCGTTTAAACAAGTTGAGTGTCCGGCAGCACTGACGGCGAAGAGTGGGTGTGTGAGGGCGAATGATGCTATCAATGAGAGTCCGACTGGGCCGCGACGGTGGCTACGTTCACGCAGGGGATGAGTGCTGCTACGAGTGCGACGTCGACAGTGTCTGTGCCGGTTAGTAGTTCGAGTACCGGGACGGGAGGAAGTGGGAATTCGCAGGTTGTTCCGCAGTATGGACAGTGTGGGGGGAATGGGTGGTTGGGTGGAACGACTTGTGCGGCGGGTTTCACCTGTACGGCGTCGGGTCAGTATTACTCGCAGTGCTTGTAAAGTGCGGTGGACGTTGAGGGAGGGAAGAGAAGGAAGTGTATATATCGGGCATAAAAAGGTATGAACATAGTTTTCGGTTGGTTGGTGATTCTTGTTATACAATCGGTTTGTCAAGACTCACATGTCATAGTCACCTGACTTCTATTTCAGGCTTAGCTCCTTTGATTTTATACTTAAATACTCGCTCCTTCGAGCACTTTTCTCTTTTAGAGACAAACAACTAGACTTCTCTTTTTACTAGAATACTCGTATAATAATGTGTTTTTATAGTTATAAACCTAGAGTCGCTCTAAACTATATAAGAATACGATATCAGGGGTGAAGGGGTAGAGTCCGATAGATTCTAATAGACTGCTAAAGAAAATATGCGTTTTTATAACACAGACTGCCAACATCTATAGCTCTATATAAAACTATTTGTTAATAACAGGTAGTTTAGTATAGGAATGTTTTTATAACATTTTCTATTTCCGTCTTTAGACCTAAGCCGCTACTGATTTAGCCTAAGCTACAAGTGACTAAGCTTAAGCCGAGGGTAAGTATTTATGAGTACCGCCTAAGTATACGCTAAGTAAGCCTAAGTATATATTAAAGAGCTATTTTAGTATCTTTAAGGGCTTGTTTTAGTGTCACGAATCAGTGCGTCACGTGCAGGCCCAGGCCTGAGGCTCGGCTGTAACCAATGTAGAAGGACAGATACAACCCAAAAGGGAGGGAGTTCAAATAGACGTTAATTTGACTTAAGGAGAGGAAGCTACGCTGCCCGAGAACACGTCTTTTATCCTCCTTCGCCTAGATCACGTGTCTGCGAACCACGTGACCTAGCACCAGCACCAGTGCCAGCATCCCCACTACACTACCCTCTTATAGTAGTGACCTAGAAGTCACTAGTAACTTATAGAATCCGGGTTAGTACCTATAGTCGTTTTTAGGGCAAGAGGCACGTTTACTAGGGGTGCGAGGTAGAGATAGAGGTAGCGCTATAGAAGGGATACGGGGGCTGTCCGGAGGTAAGAAGAGGGGACGTAAAATACTGTTATAGACAGGAAAAAGGTACGATAGGCTACGAGGAAACTAAATCGACATAAGGCGATAGATAGAACTTAGGTTTTTGTCTATAAGAGCTCTAGCCCTAGCGGTTTCCTAAGGATTATAACTTAATAGAGACCCTATATAACCCTTAGGACGTATCTAGTATACTTAAGAAATAGTCGAGTATTTAGATTACTAATCTAATCTAATTAATAATCAGTGATTAGATTAGATTAGGGGTCTCTATAAAAGGCTTAATTAGATTAGAATAGTAATCTAATTAATAGTTTAATTAGTTATATTAAAAATAGATTTTAAAGAAAATACTTAGACTTTTATAGTTTATTATATAACTATTAACTATTTATAAAAGATATAAATAACTTTAATAGATATAAGCTAAAAGTATAAGTTTATTTTTTAGGTTTAATATAAAAAGGATTATCTTCTTTTAAAATACTATTTTTTAACTAAACCTCTTTATATTCTTTCTTATTATTTAATATTTTAATAATAAAAGTCTTTAAAAAGAATATAATATTAAATTATTATAGCTTTTTTAAATAATAAAAAGAAGAAGTTTTTAAAAAAAAACTTTTTTTATTTATATTAAATTAAATTATTTTAAAAGTTTCTAGATTAATAAGTATAGTTAATAGTTAAATATTTATTTTTAAGTATTTTATTTATATTAATAATACTAGAAATATTAAAGAGTTTTAAGGGGGTTTAGGCTTGCTTAGTAAGCTTACCTAATACCTACCACGACTAGCTAACAGCTCTACCTATTACCTGACCCTCTAGAAGCTTTTTTATACTAATAGAATAGTATCGCTTATTTAATACCTGCGAACTCTAGCCTTAATTAGACCTTATATCGCCCTCTCTAAAAATATAATTATGTGATCTAATAATCAGAATACTAATCTATTCTAGTCACTAATCAGGTGATTAGATTAGATTACTACCTTAAATACTTGATTAAATTAGATTACTAGTGACTAATCTAATCTAATCTACTTATTTAGCACACTAGCCGCATCGGTATAAGAACAATAATAATAATATTACTTATATTAGGTAAAGATATAGAAGTACCTAAGAAGAGGGTGTATCCCTATATAGATTCAGAGGCCCTAGAAGTACCTTTATATTAGCACTTATATATTAAGATGCCTACACGCAAAGACTATATAGCCTGTAAAGGTATAAGACATCAAAACCAACTATAAAAGAAGGCTACACTATCTATAATTATAGCTAATTTAGGTAGATCTTCTAATAGGAGGACCTCTATCTATGGCTGCAAGCAATGCAAGGTCGCTTTATGTCAGGGGGGCGGTTGTTTTGCTAGATATCACCAAAATAGATGAAATTACACCCCTATTCTTGGAATTCTAGCAATTTAACTGGCTCGCTTAAAAGTGCACGGGCCACGTGCGCGCTGTAGCAGCTTAGGGGATAGCAGCTGATGAGTTACAAGGGCCTAGATATCTGGTTTCTTCTAAATATACCGCAGATATTGCGTAATTTACTTTGATTACTTACGCAAATTAGATTATTTTATAGTTTCTTCTTGTGTCAGGATATCAATGACCTGTGGTAGAGGTGCGATAAATAATTTCGAGCAGTAATGTTATGTAACCTTATCTGCTGTGTAATAGCATTCACCGGGGACTGAACCTAACATACTCCGAATATGCAAAGCTGTTTTGAATTTAAATGCTGCGCTGCATGACTGCCACAGAACAATGCATCAAGTGGCAGCTGAAATGATACCAGTAAGCTGTATTGCGTTGGCAATATCCAGGTTTCTAATTCCTCGATTGATAACCCGTCTAAATTTACGGTAAATATAGGCTGTTACGTAAGTTATGCCAGTGGGTGTATTTGGAAGCCGTGATGATCTAATAATTTAACCGGAAACTTAAATTCGCCCGGTACGCGATTGATTTATAAACAAGACTTATTCAAAGATAGACATGCCACACATATAGCTACAGTGGAAATCGCAGCGTTACTCAACGATCGAAGTAGAAGAAAATAAGGATGGGGAGTCCAACAAGATTTCATCTTATATTTCGGAGAAGTTGAAGTTGCCTTTGTACATTCTACTCTTATTGTTCTGGAGCGTTCTCGTTGGGCTCTTATGTTTTTATGCTGGAAAAGTATCTTTGTCCATTCAACGAACAAGTATTCAACGTGAGAAAAATTACCACACTTCCCTACTAACCGCTAAATAGTTAATTTTAGTGGATGACATCTCTAAGATCTTTGAATACGACAACATGTTTCCCTTGGGACCCTCGAACGAAACAAAAACTGCTTGGGGAGAACTCTTCCCCTAGGAGTTGTGTTAGATATAGGTACCTAAGTCCCTAATCGGGTAGCAATTACAGGGTGTTTGTCACTATATTTATAGGGGTCGGAGACCCCGAGTGTTCAGCTGTACAGGGAATACAGGATATGGCTTAGCATATGATTCAGAGGACTTAGGGCCTCGGCCCCTATATATATAGCGCACTTCTTACTGTAGATTCAATAAAACATCGCTGAAAATCCAAGAAGTTGTTTTTCAGCCATCCGATGATAGCGCCGCAAATTTCTACTTTTATAACATACTACTAGCCCTATTGTATAGCAAGTTTTACTAGCAATTACTAATGGCCTAATCACTGAAATCAACATAGAATAGCCTACTCTAAGGGTATTAGATCTTCTATTGTTGGAGGTAAGGGTATAGCCGTAGTACGCGGTATATAGTATATAGAAGATATATCTATATAGTCGTCGGTAGGNGGCTAAGGTGTGNATAGCGGAAGAAGAGNCGACTGTTAGGTCGAGAGTGATTCAAGTATGTGGAATAATAATATGATTTTGACTTAAAGACTAATTCATAAGCTTTCTTAATCAAGGTGTCCTGTCTTCTATTTATTCCCTCGTTCTTTCTTTTTCTTCTTTTCCCCTCGTCGTTTCTTTTAATCTTTAGAGTATCTATTTATCCTTAAGCTATCCTAGAGATTGAGAAGATCTCTCTAGATCACCCTTAAAACCCTTTGAGCGTAAGTCATTTAAGAGCTGACTGTTATTTAGATCCGTGTTTATTAAGGATCGAAGCATGGGAGCCGAAGTTGAACCCCTCAATCCTCTAAAATCTTAGTCGGAGGAAGGGCCTGAATCAGTCCCCTTCAAACCAAGATGGTGTGGAGCCGCATTTTGACCCCTCTATTCTAAGAATAGACCTCGCGAGATCAGCCCCTTTATAGTGCCAGTTTGTCTCCATGATGCGCAGTTCCAGTCTGCCTCTTTCTGCACGGTTTTGTTCTTTCGATTGTACTTAACAAGGCTTTCGCTCTCCTAGCAGTAGAGAAACCCTAGCAGTACTTATAGCGGTAGGGGCCACATACGTAGCTGTATATTTTTCACTATATTCCAGAATATACAGTATTTTCAACAAAATCGAGCATTCAAACTCGGGTTTTCGCTTCCTTCCTAGGTAATCTGTGTGATTACGTGACATTGTGTAACAGTGGGACGTTAATTTTGTTTCTTTAAACTCTGCTCCATTTTAGCGGTCTTTCGTGCCATTTTTATAATTTCAATCTAGGTGTTGCCAAAGTGCTATTCACATGATCCCTCCCTTTTCTACGCCAGCACGCCGGGGAGCCCAATTTTGCTTCGCTCCCAACGCTAATATTCCTTGTGCGCCAGCACCTTGACCCAATTCAGCTCCTCTAAGTATATTTTTAGATTCGGAGCACTACAATTGCGAGTATGTCTGTTTGAAACAGCGCATCTCGAAGTGGTTGCGTCTAAAGTATAATACCTTAACATACTATAAGATATAAATTCTTTCGAATTTATGTTGCTTTATTTCCCTCTAGATATTTATAAAGTACAAGATAAATATTATGTTTTATATTTTGAATACATCTTCAAAGACTAATATTTTGAATATTTCATAAACTGTAAAACAATAATGTTTCACAGTCCGATTTATACAGTATCAAAAATGGATTAAGAGGTCAATATAATGGTAGTTTAATATTCTTTATAATAGTATATAATACAAATATTATCTACATCCTTAAAACTCTATTTAAATACTCGATATCTACATCCTAAATCTATTTTTAACTTTAAACTCCGCACTTAATTACTTAAGAACAAAACTTAACGACCGCTCTATTTCGTAGTAAAACAACTCCTTTTTCTTAAACTCTCTTTATAAGGGAATAGAATATAAATTTCTATAATATAAATAATAGTTAAGCCGGCTAATATCCTAACACCGCTATCAGTATCAAGCTCTAAGAATAAGATTCTCGAGAGCAAAATCGCTATTGCCGCTAATATAAATTTGGCAAAATCATTTATAGTAAACAAACTTGCGTTATATTAAGAGTATATAAACGGCAAATACAGAAAAATACTCTATAAAATAATATAAACTTTGCCTATAAATAAGCTAACACCGATGGTAAGAGCTATCCAATGAATCGAAGGCTTAAATGTAAAGGCAAAGGTGAAAAGCTCAGTTGGGATAAAGAATATGCTGTAAAGACTAGAGATAAGTTGACGTTTTGGGGCGTTAAATCCGACTGTTAGGAAGAGTTTTTTGACAATGTGGTAAAAGTAGATGTTGTACGAGAAGAGAAAGACGCCGAAGCTAACGAGGATAGAGAGAAATGAGAGGAAGGATTGAAAGAGTGTAAAGTTGTACATCACTGGGTAGATAAGGGAGAATAATTTGACTATTTTTATTATTAGTAAAGGTTTGAAAGGGAAAAGATAGGAACGTACAGAGACTATAATAAATGACATAAACAAGTGTAATGTAGAATGTAAAAAATGCAACAGCTAGATCGAGAAAGTTAATCTTCTATAAAATAAGTAGAGCATTATAGATAACTATTTCTAAACTTATATTGACTTAATCAATCTCAAATTGCAATTTAAAGTTTTTACTATCGAGAATCTTTCGAAGATATTGAGCGCATCAAAGAAAAATGCTTGTAGATAATGTCTCTGGGAGAGAGATAAACATTAATAGAAAAATAAGTCTAAAGAGCCAGAGCATCTCCAACTATGTTCATCTCCAGTTCTTGGCTTGTACACTGTATGTACCAATAACTAGACCTAATACAGGTCCAAATATTGCAGCCCTAGCTTAAAATAATAATAAATAAGAGACTTTAATTAGACAAAACATATTCTGAAGCGTTGCAAGTTCGGTTGCTAAGCTAGGGGACCCAAAGAATCCAAGAAAGAATCTCACAGTTAAAAGACCCCCAAAGGTATTAGTGAGAGCTTTTGGAATTATCAAAATGATATAGATAACGAATATAGCGATGTATGGAGGATTTTTGCCGACGAGAGGCATTCTGTTGAAGTGTGAATTAGAATTCTTAAAAAAAAAGAATATAAATTTTTTTTACTTGTTCAAAGGAAAGAATAACATTGGTTCAATACTATACTTAAGAATGTACAATGCCAATCTAAGAGCAACTGCAGCCTCGCCAACGCCAAAGTGTTCTATAACTTTGCCAATACTGAGCGCATAGATGGAAGATCCCAAATAGATAGTAAAAGTATACAATCTTACCAAAAATCAGCTTACATTTCATTCTCACAATCGGAATTACTTACAATATTTGTACAGAGATATAAACTTGTTTTTTAAGACTTTAATTCATGGAATTTTCGACATTATCTACAGGCCGTCAGCATTCAATTCTTGAACGCCGAAATTATTAAACTTACTAGTCAAATACCAATCTATTAAAATTGTTTTATTGGAAGTAAAAGTTGGTTGAATTGGTCGATTCACAGTTCTCTCAGGGCCAACAACTTTATATTGAGTTGTTCTGAAGAAATAAAATTGAAAATCACATATTGCTGCACATTCGAAGTTAATAAATGTTTCTGATGAGAAGTTGCTATCTGATGTGTTTTCGGATTCGAGTTCCTTTTCTTTTTCTCCTTTGACTATTCAAGTTGAGAGCTCAAAACCGGGTTTTTCTTCGATGTATTAGAGGTATTGGTTTAATGTCGCATAGCGAATGAGTTGTCTTAGGGACGGGTCGTGGATGATGTCTGCTATTAGTGTGGCTGGGTTGGAGAGTGGTAAGATGCTCTTCGTTATCTGTAGAGAAGGAGATGGAGCCTAATTTCATTCGGATGTAAATAGTAGAAGAATAAACCGTTATCATATCATTTCCAATTTGCCTAGCCGCACCACCTATTTCTGGAACCACTTGGCCTGAATGCCGTCGCGCCAAACACTCCTGATGTTGAGGCTAGCATCAATGTCGTCCAACGGATTTCCTTCAATCAGAACAAGATCGGCTTTGAGTCCTTGTGCAATCTGTCCTCGATCCTTCCAACCAAAGAGCTTAGCGGTCAATGCTGTTCCAGCGTGGAGAGCCTCCTTGGGCGAGAAGTCGCACTCCTTGACAAGCAGATACAGCTCGTGGTGGAACGACGCACCCCATGCCGTGCCCAGCCCCGGTCCAGCCGAATCAGAGCCCCTGAGAAGCGTCAGCACTGTACCCCGTACCTTGACTAGTCTTCAGCCATTCATCACTTACACAATAATCGGCACCCCCTCAGCCTTCAACCTCCGCACCGTCCCATACGCATTCTCCACCGTAGCCCCCTCCCTCGAAAANCCCATGCACCGGCACAGATTCGCATGCCCCTTTTCCGTTAGCTTCCCCTTCACCCGCTCATCATTCGCAAACCGCTGCGCCACTGCCGCCCCCTCCTTCGTCAAGCTCCCCAACAGCGCCAGCGTCGGGTTGCACCACGCCCCGGCCTTCTTGTACCCGTCCACGATCTCCTGACTGACGGGCTCGTCGATGAACGTGTGCGCCAGCCCGTTGATCCCTAGCGACAGCACCTCCAGCGTGTCGGCGCGCGAGAAGCAGTGCGCCACGGCGACGTGCCCTGCCGCGTGGGTTACGGTGATCACAGCCTTCTGGGTGTCGAGCGATGGCTTGGGGAAGGCCTGCCCCACGGCTGCGCCGGACTCATGCATCAGCTTGGTGTAGTCGGCG
>JAAMPI010001815.1:0-10292 GCA_013054445.1 Cudoniella acicularis | reverse complement strand
TCTCCTTCTCAAACTGGGTCCTCGGCGGCCCTTTAGTTTCGGTATCGACAAAATATGGAGTCGCAGGAGGAGACGGGAAGAAGCGCGTTGTGCGCAAGGTGACCGTTACGCAGGTTGTTGACCCTGTTGTTATTGATAATGATGTTTGTCCATATGCCTTTTTCTTTTGCACTGCTTATGGGGGGTGGTATGGATGCTGCGATGTGCTGGTGGCGCTTGAGTTATTCCTGGGGGAGATCTTTCTTCCTCGATTTCGTTTGGGTTTAGGTTTGATGAGTAGGATAATGGCTAATTGATGATCTTGAGTGGTACAGGAAGGTTCTAAAGCAGTAGAAAAGGAAAAGGAGAAGGAGAAAGTGGACGACAAGGCCGAGAAGAAGGACGACGCCAAAAAGGACGAAGCCAAGAAAGAAGAGGATAAGAAGGAGGAAGCCAAGAAGGAAAAAGACAAAAAAGACGACTCAACTAAGAAAAGCGACGACAACAAGTCATCCGAGAAAAAAGACGATGGCGATACTCCCATTGACGGCAAAGCATGGACCTCCGAGCAAGACACGAAGATCAAAGCGATGAAGGAAGAAAATAAGACCTGGAAGGAAATCAGCATAGCTGTTGGGGCCAGTAAGAAGGATGTACAGTTGCGGTTTAAGGAGTTGAGCGGTGATGGGGAGAAAAAGGATGAGGGCGGGAAGGAGAAGGAGAAAGAGAAAGAGGGAGGGGATGATGGCGGGTTTGGTGATTTTCTCGGTGGTGTTTTTGATGATTCTCCTCCTGATGGTGGGGAGGGAGAGAAGGGTGGCAAGGAAAAGGGAGGGGGTGGTGGCGGTGGTGGTGATGGGAAGAAGGGGAAGAATAATAACAAGCAGCAACAGCAGCAGAAGGGTAGAAGTCCCGGCGGAAACGGCCAAAACCAAAACCAAAACTCAGCTCCCTCACCCTCCAAAGACACCCAAAACAACCCCACCACCACCGCCAGCACAATAACCCTCTGTTCATGCCCCGCCTGCATAGAAAAAACCCACGCCGCCGCCGCCAACAACAACGACGACCATCTCATCCCAGAACCAGAACCAGAACTCTTCACAGGCTTAAAACCAGATAGAATCTGGTCAAAAGAAGATTGCGAGGTACTAGAGGAGTTGGAGAGGAGGTACAGAGAGAATAAGTGGTTACAGTTGCAGGCTGAGTTTTTTAATTGGACGGGGAGGATGGTGGAGGGTGGGTTGATTGAGAGGAAGTTTAGGGATGATGGGTTGAGTTGATGCTTGGGCTTGAGCTTGAGTTTGCTAGGTGGGGAGGGTATATGGTTTGAGGTTTGAGGTTTGAGGAGTTTGGAAAAGGAGGAAGGGGCGTTGAAGAGGTTCTATCATCTACTTTCTTTTAGTGGATATCTAAATCAGAAGAATGGCGCAGGAATTTCGCCTGGCTCTGAAGGTGTAGCAAGTTGCTGGTTAGAGTCAGAATCGAGAGATTTAGACGAGATTTCTTTTGATAAATCAAAAGTATAAATCAAGTCGGAAAGCCATCAGCTTCTTAAACCATTTCCCAGTTTTTGACTTGACGCAATAAATATAGAAGTGGTGCGACTGACCTTAGTCACACTAGCCCCTTACTAGAATTAGACTCTTTCAGGAAACAGCAACTAAAGTGGCTCTTATCAAGCTCTGAAGGCAAGAGCCATTCCCCACCCATATTATCAATTAGGAAATCACAAACTTAGATTTGAGGAAAGACCACAGCCTACAAGAGAAAGGTCAAGTAAGGAGGTATTACAATTGAATTCAAACTATCTTCCTTCCCCATCGCAAGTGACTCGCCATCATTGTGGCAGTCAAGGGTATAATCAAATCCACCGTATGCATGCATGCAAGCCAGACCCCTTCTTTTGTACAATGTTGCAATGTAATGCTGAACGCCCTCTGATGCGAAATGCTTCCGCTCCCTCCATTACGACGCGCGCCCTTCTATGCCAAAAAACGAATCCAGTAAATCCACAACTGTTGGTGTATGAAACAAATTGCCCGCCGATTCAATCTTAATTCACTATCGAACACTTCCGCATTATATGGCATTATCCATTCCTGGACTCGGAACCGCATATTGGGCCTGTCTCGGAGGCGTCGTTCTCGTTGCGCTCCCACCAGGTGTGCTTCCCGACTGCGACGCAGATCCCAAGCCCCGTTTCATCATCTTCCCTAATATTCCAACTAAACTCGCGGCATCTTCAAACATATCGTCGTCCATGCCTTCCTGCGCATTATATACTTCTGTAATGGTAGCCTTCGCCAATTGTCTCGAACTATCTCTCTGATGCAAACAGTCGTAAAGGAAGGCAGAGTATTCAACCCGGACCGAGAGACGTAGCGGATGGCTACCCCAAAGGAGCTTCTCTGCAAGTGCTGATGCTTCCTGGAAACTTCGCATGGCAAGCGGTCGGTAATCGGCAGCAGGCACGAGGAAATTTGGAGCGAATTCTGGTGGTGGTGCCAAGGTTATGCCACCTACAGGTCCACCTTCCAAGGGATGTGTTGGCTGTACAGAGCTTGGTCGAAAGATGTCTGGAGACCCACGATCGGGAGCTTTGCCCTTGTCCACCTTCGTCGCTCGTGGAGACTTTAGACCTGGTGGAGTAGAGACCTGGGTGCTTGATTTGAAAGTTACTGGAGGGTCATTATGAAAGAGGACATATAGATGATAATATGAAGCTCGAAGCTTGTAAGACAAGACCTTTAGCTCTCCAAAGTTGGCGACCATTGGCAGTACGTACTCCTCCAGCAGTTTGAGACCTTCTCGGGCGTACCAGATAATGCGGCAGTATAGATCGACAGACTTAGTGTCACGAGTTGTATCGAGTCTTCGAAGTTTTCGGGCCCTGATGACTTTATCTGAGAGCATGGTCAAGTTGCCAAGTATTTGGAACAGGTTCTTTGCCAGGAAAGGATGGTCGACCTGGATGTTGGAAGCAAATTGAGCCAAGAACTTCATGTCAACTTCAGAAGACGCCATCGAAAGAGAGAGGTCCTGATTAGGAGCGTATTTGTTGATTGCTTTAAGGAATTTGCGGCAAGGGGCGAGGAGGCCCTTTTGAACTTTGTCGTCCTACATGACGTTAGTGCTGCGGTCAATTGGGAATGGCAAGCGGGTGATGGTGGGATTCGAAGGAAATTCTTACAAAAAAAGTGAAAAAGATCTATAGTATACACTGATGAACAGGACAAAGTTGGTGCCTCGATGCCTTGGGGCCTCAATACCTGGCAGTAAATATAGCAAGTGAATCTTGGTGTTGTCGTCCAAAAGTCTCCAAGAGTTGAGGTTTGATTGCCTTGATAACCAATGCCTCGATATGTTGCTCCGTCTGTTCTTCCAAGGGTGATCAAGTGCTGCCGCAGTAAGTTGATACCAGGCCGAGGACCAATGGCAAAGGAATTGGAATCTTTTTGAAAATTGCTGTTATTCAGAAAAGTCGGAGAGTGAGTGCTTCTGTACTGAATAATCGATGATGACTCTGAATGTATAGGCGGAATAGTTTGAGTCCTAGTGTTGTGGTCGATAAGTAGTTGCCAAGTAGTTGTTAAGTCGGTGGCAATCGTTATTATATCGAAAAGTTGCTGTTGTTGAAATCGCAGCTGACAAGATCCTCTACCAACCTCCTGCTTCCTCCCAAGCTCCCCAATCCACCCACTGCCCTGGCCAATCCCAAAATCCCCAAGTTCGGACGTTACAGAGGTATCCGGTCGAATTATATCTGTCCAAAAATCCCAAGCCGGGGGTGGTGCCGTCGACCCCACCAGACGAAAGCAACGTTAGTCCAAGATTACTAGTATTCGTTAGAAAGAGCTCCATCTTATTTCCCTCTGGGGACGTCATTGGGTATGATGACAGACTTTCCGTCGTCCAGACGAGGTTCACTGACCACTATATTACAGGCAGATGTCGCAGGCGCGAAATTCAGAGAGCGAGAGCCAATGGCGAGAAATTGGCGGCTGTGGCCACTCTGATTCAACAAGACAGTCGCCGTGAGCCCTTTATTCCTTCAAACGATGGACCGGACTGCGCGCAAAGCATTTCGACTTCTCCAAACGGCGCAATTGCACCTGAGACAGGGTGTTTTTGCACGAGGCGGTCAGAGCCCGGAGGAAGATCGAATAAATCGCCAAGAAGGCCTCTGCTGCCGGCCAGTCGCCAATTGAGTTTCCAACGCGCAAAAAGAATAGAAGAAGGCTACTACGCGACCAGAATGCGCGTGAAATGCAGCGCTCAGAGGGGTTGCTGAGCCCTCACTGAACGAGTGTGTTGACGGTCGACGCGTCTGGAGAGAAGATTTTTCCGAGGTACAGACGCAATGCAGCACGACGAGCAGCGAGAAGATGCAAGTTCGAGCGAACAGACAGAAAGGGGAACTTCTAAATATCACTAGCACCCGTCTAACCACTTGATTTTCTACGCCCCGCTGCAGCGACTTGACGGTGATGCACAGCGAATGTACGATCGTGGTAGCTGCATTGGCGTGTTGATGCTGTCTGCTACGTGGCACGCAGCGCAGGACGAGACAGCACCTCAGCGCAGACCGGCGGAGACTGGAGAGCCAGTGCTGTGGCGGCCTGGCTGCCTCGGTTCCTCTGCTGGCTGGGGCCACTAGAGCCAGCCAAGGCTCGAAGACGGGCCTCGACGAGCTCAGCGCCGCTCTCCTCTGCTCCCGATCACCTTCTGCTCGACCCCGACTCCTGGCCGCAACTCCATCGTCTGCGCTGCGCTCGCATGAGCTGGAGGTTTTGATACAAGAAAAGACGGTTTGGGATGGAAAATGGCCGACTGCTGCGGCTGCGTCTGCAGGCGGAGGGCTAAATCGGGCTTCACCACGCTGACTGGCTGCCCACGCCACGCCCGCCTGCTCGATCCCATCATTCTCGAACGCTGGCCGCCCAATGGCAGCCCTGAAGAGCTCTGCCAGAACGCTGGCCGAACGCTGGCAGAAGGCCTTCCGCTCCGGGGTCCACGGTTATGCCAACGTCGTCTCTCCAGACTGGCCCAACCTCTTCTCTTTTAAAGGTCGCATCGTGGTGCCAGCACATCATCATACGCTAGTCTTTTCGCACTTGGCCTTCTTATATGCGGCCTCCCCCTCTCACGGTTCCCCTTCCACAGATGCAGAAGGGAGCGAGGGAGGAACGAACAGCATTCGACCGCCGGCAAACAGACCTCTGAATTGGCGGTGTGAAGGCAGGAATCACCACCTTTACGCGAGGCCCCTGCATGGCTTGGGAAATGAGCACGCGAAACTGAGCCACAGCTGTACGCCGCAGAGAAGAGTTGCGGGAGTCTTACAGTACAAGCACGGAGTACGGAGTACGGAGCACTGGACTCTCAAGATTCGAAACTATCTCGTCCATCAACCTGACAATGACAACTTGGCTTTTCAACATTAGGCGGCTATGGATTTTTGGATAACCGCCAACTCCCAATGAGCCGACCAAACGGTGCCTGCCCGACTGTTGTAATACACAATATTTGTTTGTTAGTTTTCGAACAACCCGAGTGGCAAAGTCCCGAGAACCTTCCGTTGTCGTTCAAACAAAGTCACATTCTCACGCTCCCCATGATTTCGAACGCACTTACTCCTCAAAATTCAGGCAAGTTGCCTGGCTCTGATCTCAGCCCTACATGAGGCAAGCAGTAAGCTCCGGGTAGATCCGCATATCAAGCTGTGTGTTGGGCTCCAGCCTGCAGAAGTCAACGTAAGCCGCTACCCGGATGCCTAATTGTCTCTCCCAACTTCATGACGATAGATATTCACGCCTTCCTTTTCTGTTTGAAACGTGGAACAAACCATTTTCGCATTCGTATGTAGCACAGAAGCCTTGTTCAGCCCAAGTCCACACATCTTCAAATCAACGGTCAGTTACTGCAAGCAAACAAGATGTTGTACAGGTTCGGCAGATGTCGTTGTTAAAGATCTATGGCTTCATTCACCGTTGAGGCTGGGCTGTCACATATCATGCCAGGCTCTTGAAACGACAGCGTGGAAGGGTAGTTGCCTTCTCACATAATGGGTACAACAGAAAGTGACGATGGGGTATTTGTAAGTGTGAGGCGATCAAAGACTTTTATAATAAATACTTTGTGGCCGCCGAGATAAACATCACAAAGACCACCATAAAGAAACCATTGTCTCCAAGCCGCAACTCCGATAAAAATTCGATTCTGCCATCCTTCTCGATCTTCAGAACTCTCAGTCTACGGTCTTTTACAAGGAGCCAATCGAGGGTTTTTTCGTCGGATCTGCTTCTCAGCTAGTCATCATCTTAGTCTCGGCTGACCACCATTTCAACCGCAACTTGGTTTTCACCTCTCACAAACACGTCACGATGTGCTATTTCTACGAACACAAATACGGCTGCAAGCACGTGACACACGCCTTGGGAAAATATTGCCCTCGAGCTGCGATGGTACAGAAGCCATGCAAAAAAAAATGAACAGAGCATCTGGCAAACGATTCGTCTGGCTGAGGATTGTGAGGATTGTGCGATACCGGAAGGGCGAGGCGGCGGATCAAATGCTGTTGCGGAACCGAAGGTGACAAAGCCAAAGACTAGCAAGGTGAAGGCGAAAGGAAAGCGATGAGTGGGTGATAGGGTATTGTCTATTGGTGTCCGGGCGATGTTGTATTGGTAAAGCTGGGAAGGGGTGGAGGAGTTCGATTGATGGGTTTTTGGGCAACTGGGAGGAGTGAAGGAGTTTTCGAGATAACTTTGAGATTGAGATTCGAGATTTGGGTTTTGTAGAACGATAGATGTAAAGATACTGGTTGAGCAGGGAAAGGCTGGATTTGCTGTGCTTTGATGGGAGTTAGCAAGAGCCTGGTTTTGGTTGGTTGGTTGGTTCAGGAGGATCTAACGAATACATCCCAATGACCAAATACTCTTTTCGAGCCTCGTTACAACTGCACTCACGATAATCACGTTTTTGAATTATTCAGGCTAGTGAGTTTGACTGGCAAGTGCCTTTTATTCCTATTGTGTTTGGTCTCGCGATAGCAA
This sequence comes from Cudoniella acicularis, assembly GCA_013054445.1. NCBI lineage: Eukaryota > Fungi > Ascomycota > Leotiomycetes > Helotiales > Helotiaceae > Cudoniella > Cudoniella acicularis. Next base: position 3,255 of record JAAMPI010001815.1, on the reverse strand, counting down.
ATGATTTTATTCCCAACATCAATATATAGTCGTCTCTTACAAAGTTAATTCATTTCTGGATATCGTTCTAGTTATCACCCTCGGATTTCCGATTGAGAACAAAACCATATTATCCCTTTTTGTTATCACTATCAACTTATCAGTCTTCACGCGTAAAGCTAAATCCGCCTTGCAAGAGTGGAGGATGAATAGCATGTCAAAGATGGGGGCCGGCCCGCAATTCAGGGGCAACTCGCTTAGATGTGGCGATATGGCAAATGCTTGATTGCCGGCTTTCGTTTGTTCCCCGGATCGGCCGAGGAGCGGGATGTGTTTCCGACCCGGATTTGCGATGTGTAGATTGAGAAGAGGGTGACAAGAGTTACTCCTTTGCAGTTTGGAAAGTGGATCACCTCGTAGCCTTCTGTTTATCACCTTTTTTTTATAGAAATGGTACTCTAGGTAAGGCAGTAACACTTGGATAATCCCGGAAAATAGTTTTCTCTTCCGAACATTTGAAGTTTACTCATTTGGAAGGAGCGAATTGGGAAACCACTTTTAAGAGACACTGGAGGGCGCTCGCTAAGTCAGTCAAAATGGTTAAATGTCGGCTTGCAATTCCAGGACACGATTATTCTTTCACGCCTCAGGTAGTATCGCATTATTGGGCTAAGAAGCACACATGACAGCTGTCACTTGGCTCTACATAGGAGACTAGTTGGTGGCCTCGCCGTCATAATTACCAAACGCAACAAGCTAAGCCCTAGCTAGAACCACGGTCCCAACTTTATGAGATAACCCTAAAAGACCCAAAATTATCTCACGAACGCAAAATATCGATGCAAGTGCATTCAGCAGCACACAACTGCAGATAAATTATCTTTGAACAATGGGTCTTGTCCGACTCCATGTGGAGACGTAGAGACTGGCGGTAACTTCCGCGCGGCGGAACCAGGACCACGACCCTATGAAAGCTTAGTTATCGCACAGTCAGTCATATATGACATGGTATAGCACTCAGTTCAACGCAGCTCTATCTACAATCTTATCCCTCCTAGTATTTATCTTCAGCCCGATAACGAAAGTGGATCAATGACTCTTCTTGATCATGATAGTCTGATATCGGTCCCAATGTTTTGAGTGAACCTCTAGTTTTGAATGTTGGTAACGAACTCACAAGCGTGAGAGATAAACGTAAACACCTTTCACCTTTCATTTTTGTTCTAGGATTTCTCTGTTTCCTTTTTCACGAGAATTCCCCGCACATTTATTTCCTGCCAGTCTCGTCGCACTGAATAAGGCTCAGTCTTTCCTCCACATCACTTCCAGAGCACTTCACACCAGCGAAACCCAAAAATGGCTACCACCGTCTCCCGCCCTCCCTCTTTTCCCTCCGACGAACAAAAAGTCGAGGAGGGAATTCTGACAAGCTCTTCACCAAACTCCACATCACAAGATCCAGAGAAACAGGCAGAGAGTGATGACAATTTCGAAGTGTTTAAGAAGACGAAAGATGGGGTTGATTTTCGGACTGTGGGGTGGTGCAGAGCTTCTGTTATTTTCTTGAAAAGTTTGTTGTCGCTCACGGAGCAAAAATAGTTGCGAAGAGGCGGAGGTGCTGATTGAAAAATAGTACAATTTGCGTTGGGTGTTTTGAGTATTCCGACTTCTATGTATACTCTCGGTAAGCTCCCTTACTCCAAAATTAAGGCATAAATACTAACGAATCTCAAGGTGCCGTTGGAGGAGCATTGTCGGTTATTGGTTGGGGACTTCTGAATACATGTTCGTCTTCAACATTCACCCCTTTCCTCTCCACGGCATTTACTAAACTCATGTGAAAATAGATGGAGCGATAATCCAAGGTAATTTCAGAAACCGGCATCCACGTTGCCACACCATTGCAGACATGGCCTTCGTAATCGGTGGAACATGGTTGAAAGAAATCTGTGGTTTTCTCTTCGTTATTGCGTATGCCATTACTCCCCTTCCAAAGGTACAAATTTTAACGAGTTCAAAAGGTATATCCTCTGTACCGGCTCTGGCATTCTCGGCATCTCTATCGGGATCAATACTCTGTCCCACCACGCTACTTGCACGGTCTGGTGGAGCGTTATCGCCACGCTTGCAATCGCTGTTGGAGGCAGTGTTAGAAAATTCCATACGATTGGGTGGATCACATGGGCAGGATTTCTCTCGATCTTCACAGCTGTGTTAATCATCGTGTCTGTCTCCCCTTTCTTCTCCCCCCCCATATCATTCTCAAATCACTAACACAAAAAACTCAAAACAGCATCGCAGTAACAACCCGTGCTCGCCCAGCAGCAGCCCCTCAAACCGGCCCCTTCGAGCTCGGCTGGTATGCCATTGCGCACCCGACCTTCATAGCCGGCATGTCCGCCTCAGCTACCATCTTCATCTCTTCAAGTGGTAGCAGTGCGTTCATTCCTGTTATTGCAGAGATGAAGAACCCGAAGGATTATAACAAGGCGGTTTATGTGTCTTCGGCGATTGTGAATGCTGCGTATTTGACGTTTGGGTTGGTTGTTTATAGGTGGTGTGGGCAGTGGGTTGCTAGTCCTAGTCTGGGGGTGAGTTCCTTTTTATTTTTCTTGGGTTTGGGGTTTTGGTATGAGGGGGTGTTGTGGTATGCAGGATTGGTGGTGAAATGAGCATGTGAGGAGAGTCGTTCTGTCTACTCAAGTGAGGAAGTCATCTCCTCACAATCCCCCGGCATCACTTCACCACCACTACCCAAGACCAAACTCCCACCCATTATCCTCTACTTTTCTCCCTTTTTCCTATCCATTAAGCTAACTCAAGCTCCAGTCTGCCGGCCAAACCGTTAAGATGGTAGCCTACGGAATCGGCATGATCGGCCTCATCGCCTCCGCAGTAATCTACCTCCACGTCGCCTCAAAATACGTCTTCGTACGCATCCTCCGCAACTCCAAGCACCTGCAAGCCAACACCTTCGTGCACTGGGCAACCTGGCTCTCTTGCACCTTCGGCTTCGCCTTCCTCTCCTTCATCCTTGCCGAAGCTATCCCCATCTTCAACTACCTCCTCGCTCTCACAGGCAGCATCTGTTTCGCTCCCTTAGCACTGATTCTCCCCGCGTATATGTGGTTGTATGATCACCCGGGGTTTAGTAAGGGGGAGGGTGAGGGCCAAGGTGGCATGGTGGGAAGAAAGGGGTTGTATTGGGCGCATTGGGGGATGTTTTTATTGGGGTGCTTTTTGACAGTTGCGGGGACTTATGCTACGGTTGTTTTG
>JAAMPI010001814.1:0-10310 GCA_013054445.1 Cudoniella acicularis | reverse complement strand
GGGTTGGGCCGGGTTCGAATCCTGATGATACTAGGTCGCTTTTTCCAAAAGCGGAGAGATTTGATAGTTTGGTGCCGGATGATACGGCGCATAATTTGAATACGCAGTATTCGGCGCCGGAGACTTTTAGGGCTGCGCATGCTTGGTTGGAGAGTGTTTGGTTTTAGATGGAAGGGGTAGGTGGAAGAAGATGGTTGTGCTGAGTAGTAGTGGTTGGAGATGAGTTTTCTTTTTGGAATTCTGGGATAATCGTGCTGTTTTTCTAGGTGGGATAATTAATAATAATAGCAAGTGTCGTTGTACGTTTAATTGGATTAGGGGTTAGATTTGGACTTGTATTTAGAACGTTATTAATTCTTAATTAGCTTGAATTGAATAGTTCTGGTTAGAAAACTTCAAAGTTCAAGCTTAACAAGTGAAGTTAGAATTATGGTAAAGAAACATAAGTTAGCTTCGAACTCCTAATTCTCTTTGATTGTTGGAGTGTTAGGATCAAGACATCGCACGAAACACTTAAAAACTATTAAATAGCCATAAAGTGAAAAATATTATAATTTAGAGAATGGACATCAAAAGAGAGGTTAGATAAGGTCAAACTCTTTACTCTTTCTAATAATGTCTCAAAGTAGTAAAGATATTCAAAGTATTATATACGATTAAAATCGCAGAAAACCCCCTTTTCCAAGCAGGGAAAACAAGAAAGAGGAGAAAAGAATTAACCCGATAACTTTTGCACCAACTACTACTATTTGTTTATTGATTCGCGTCACATCACGTGCAAGGTAAGGTACAAGAAAAATTTCATTTCACAAAAGCCATGCGCCAAAACCCAAAGGCAAGCAAGCTGCAAGAAGAGATTGGTGTTATGGAAGAAGGAAAACTGTGATATAGATAGATAAGGATGGAGATGTGAGTGACAATTCCGTATTTGTCTCCGGGATCAAGACATGGCTTGCCATTTTTTTCGAGACATTATCATACGACTAATCTTTTTTTTTCTTTTTCGGGGGAGGGATTTATTTTCTTTTTTTTGGCTTGGCGAGGGATAGGGGGCACTGACCACGTGCGCACCTCTGCTCCCCCTATCATGACTTTGAGAATTATTTTTAACGAATTGAAGTTTTGAAGTGTTGATTGAGAGTCTCGAGATTCAGAAACACAAAGGGAAAAATAGTGGGTAGTTTGTTCTTTCATTTGTAAATGTCAAATTATAATATAGACAGCGCTTCTACCTCTATAGTAAGTATATAGGGAAGATTAGGAAGAGGGTATTTCCAACACCAAACACAGTACATTTATTCCCCCATCTTAACCAACCCTCATCCCAAACCTTCCATTCATTTTCATCGTTTATGCATTCCCCAACTCAGGTTCGGGGGCGGCTCCGGTGGCCACGGCAACCTTCTCCTCCTTATTAGCCGAAGTGCCAGACGAGGTATTGGGAATGGCATGTCCAGTAGGATCAGCGCCCATAAGGACACCTCTCTGGGTTTCCTCGTCGGTCTTCTTCGTTGTGCGTCTTCGCAGCATGGGTGGCTCTGGGGCCGGGTGCTTGATGTTGTAATGGGTGAAGGTGTATGGTTCTTCGCCGTGGATGGCGTAGTCGCCGACGGCCATTTGTTCGGCTGTCATGCGCAGAGGAATGCGCAGGACGTATTTGATGAAGATCATGATGAGGGAGGTCCAGACGATGTTCCAGCCGATGATGAAGACGGCGCCAAGGAGTTGGAGTCCGACTTGGCGGCCGTTACCATCTGTGAAACAATATTAATAGAGGTTCTTCGGAGAAATTTCAGGAGCCAAAGAGCCGAGCTCCTAGGACAGCTTTTAAGATGTGCTTTAAGAGCTCGGCTCTTGAATTGGAGCGAAGGGAAAGGAAGGAGGAACATACCAATAGCACCACCTGGGTTGGAAATGCCGAAAGCGGCACAACCGGTAGCTGTGGCGAAGATACCAGTTCCGATACCACCGACGAGAGCACCGACAAAATGGGTGTGGAAGACCTCGAGGGTATCGTCGACATGGCGGAAGAGGGCCCAGTTGCGACCGGCGACGTTCATGGACAACCAGGGGATGACGCCGGATCCGAGACCGAGGCAGATGGCACCCCAGGCGTGGACGACACCGGCTGCGGGAGTGATGGCGACGAGGCCAGTAATCATACCTTGGATAGCGCCAATAACGGAAGGTCGGCCGAAGGCGATGATATCCATGCTGACCCAGACGATGGAAGAGAATGCAGTGCACAAGTTGGTGTTTAAGACGGCGGCGCCGGCATCGGGGCTTGCGGCGTATGGATCTCCTCCGTTGAATCCGTTCCAGCCGATCCACAGAATGCCAGCTCCGACAAGCATGATTAAAATGTTGTTAGGTTGGTTGTCTTCCAGATCTTCATCAGAGCGGGGACCAATCCACCATGCTCCGACGAATCCAGCAGTTCCGGCCGAGAGACTGAAAATTACAAGTTAGCATTGCTAGTTTTTGAAATCGAGAAATGAAGGGAAGGGTTGCGTTTACTTACTGAATAACATATCCTCCTGAGTAATCAATAACACCCATTTGATAGAGGAAACCACCTCCCCAAATCGAGTAAGCCCCGACAGCGTAGGAAAAGGTGAGCCAGAGGGGCACAAATGCCATCCATGCGTAGAAGTTCATGCGGCAGAGGAAAGAACCTGCAATAAGAACGAGCGTAATAGCGGCGAAGACAAACTGGAAATAGATCATAGTCGATTGAGGGAAGTTCTGGCAGAGTGCTGGCGAATCACCAGAGCTTGTAGAAGGAAGACATGACTGTCCAATGAGATAATCCATTGAGACGGCCGGGCCAGGATGTCCGACGAAAGGCAGCATGTATTCCCCGAAAGCGAGTTTGTAGGCCCATAAAATCCAGCAAACTAACACTGCACTAAAGCCATAGAATGCCATGAATGCCGAGTTAATGGCCCATTTGTGCTTGACCCATCCAGCGTAAAGAACCACCAATCCCGGTACACTCTGGAGAGCAACCAACGAGGCGGCCGTCAGTTGCCAAGCGTTGTCGCCCTTTTCGAGCCATGCTGGAGTCGTTGAATTCGACATTATGATAGAAGGACTAGGAGGTTCTCGCGCAGACCGTTGAGCTTGGCTGCAGCTTCAAAAGGAGAAAAGGCCAAGGCCAAGAGCTCATATAAGCTCTCCATCCTAGGTATCCCCCGCGGGTCAGGGACCATCCCTCTTTGGGGTCCTGGCCTGGAGCTCCGATAACCCCACGGTGATGGGCTCGGATCCAGAGGATGCATGATCGGGGCTGCCGGTATATTGGATGACCTAGGGGCAGAGACATGATAGGGGCTTGTAATGGCTTTTATCGACAAATGAACGGACTGCATGTTATCTGGAAGCTGCAAACCAGAATTATTTGAAGACACCCTTCACGAATCGGGTAACCAATGAATCCGATGTAATAATTAGAAAATTGTAAAACATGCATCTTGGCAGCGTTACCAGGTCGACGGGGCGGTAAAACACAGATAGGCGCGTTTTCAGTTTCAGCAGCAAATTGTTCATAGCAGGCAGGGAAGAAAGCTCTGTCGTTAAAACACGAAGCTCTTATCTCTTGGCATTAGCTCCTTATCGAGGCCATTCATTCGTCTGCTGCTTCATTGGTGGCAGAACATACATGGTCCCGGGTAAGCACGAGAAGATCTACCCGATTTGGCGTGGCGGCGAGACCCCCCTTGCCTAGAAACAAGGGGGTCACGATACCAGCTGTGGGAGTGGAAATTAATGCATAGCGGGTTCTAGGATTTTAAAGCTCCAGTATAGAGTCTGATAAATAAATTAAGCTTAGAATAAACATATTTTTCAGCATAACTTCAATCTGTAGTTGCATGTTATTTATTGATATTATCTTGAAGCTAGAAGGTCGCAAAGTGATTTATGCCCCTATGTCTCATTTCTTATCGCCCTGAGACTTTTCAGCTGCATGTATCAAAAATATCCGAGCCACGTGCGGCCTGACAGATAAGCTACCTCCATGAATGTTTACTCTGTCAACTGTACAGTGGGTCACTATACGGCACACAGACCTTGACATGCTCAAAGTAAGTAAATATCCAAAATATCTGTCCATAAATGACTTTTCTTTACTCAAACAACCTCCGTTTATCAACCACACCGAGACCTTTCACGAGAAAATGCAGGGCGTGGGGTAGCGCCATTACCCCTTGATTACATAATTTCCGAATCTGAATATATCTTAGCATCGCGTGTCACTTGGTAACTTTTTCCCTCCCAATCTTTTCAGAATGACTTCTATTTCGAACATAAAACATCGCTTTTCGAATCGAGCTCGCAACGCCTTGTTGTCTCTCGACACGACGCACAGCGTGCGCATGACGAAATCCTGATCCACGTTGCTGGCAACAACCAGCGCCTCTCTACCGTCTCCTCCACAAAAACCAACGACTTGCAACGCGACACGTTGAAATTCCACACCACTCGCAGTCGAAATAATGTATTCTCGAAGTCATCCACCACAGAACAAATCGCGAATCACAGCAGAAAATAGTAGTTGGAAATTGTTGGGAGAAGCTTCAAGTCAATGTTACATAACCAAGGCGCAACTGGAGCCATATAAATGTGCGAAAACCCTCCTTATACTCCACAATTACCCAAAATCCGATCATTTATCGTCATCCATCATATCAAAGCTTTCCTCGAATTGAATCGTTGCTTTGCCCTTGGTTGCATCCCCCAGGATTGTCCTGAATTGGAGATCTCCTCTGTCAGAGAAGAGATCTACCTCCATATCATATCGCAATTTGTACAGTTTCTTCCCCGACACATATTTTGATTTGGCCTCCCTGATCTCCTTCATTGTGAATTCTGCCCTGACTCGTCCCATCTTCTTCATCGACCAATGTCTTGAACTATCTGGTGCGTGCTCTTGGTCGCAGTTCCAGACGTGGATGACGCTCGTCAAGTCTGTCGCATCATCATAGAAAGTTCTCGTCAAACCAAAGCTTTGAGTCTTGACGTTTTCAATCGAATCACCCTGATTTATTAGCATTGGTACCTTTTTGTTTTCAAGTGAGGAATTACCTTTGCTAAGAACCACTGCATCCGATTGCTGCACCACTTTTTACCATCCCAGTCGCAAGTCCAAGCGTCATCTTCATTATCAATTCCTTCACGGAAAAGTTGTGAAATCGAGTATCCGTAGTGGCGACGCGCCAACCGCTTGTTTGGTCGCAGGCCCTCCAAGCCTCGCAGCGCTGCGCCCTTGACGATGGCTTCCTGGCTTCAGAGGTGTCAGTAGGAAAATAATTTAAGCTCATGAGGGGGAACCTACCATGAAGGGGGGCAGCCAAGCTTGATATTTTTTGTTGCACACCACTCCTTGAGTCTCAAGTTAAGATATGGAGAATCTCCGAATCCACCGACGAGGAATACTTGCTGTTTGATATTAGCACAAGGAACATGTTGGCGTGCAGCCTTACTTACATCAATCTTCTCCCCCTTCTTGCGAGCTGATTCCACTTGGGACTCGACCAGCTTGATAATTTCGTTGATCGGAGGGTCGAAAAGCTCCATCATGTCCGCACTATCAATGTCAGTTAAACATTTCTAACAATGCGACGTACAACTCACGCTTGAAGTCGAACAGTGAAGTTTCGTTTGTCATAATGCGCTGACTTTGGGGCCATTAGGTTAATTGGCCAAACATCAATCCGCTTGGTGTGATTTGGTCCGGTGAAGTTACGCTTCACAATCTCGAACTGTCGGAAGAAATTGCTTGAGGGACCTCTTGCTTCCGGGTCGATACTTGTATAGGCTGCGCCAAACTTCTTGACCATCCAGTCGTTGAAATTTTGATCGATGAAGGTTGACCCGCACATCGCACCAACACCGACCAACAATTCCTCGAACGCCAGGTGACCATCTTCAAGACCAACCTTATATGTAACGATATCCTGGATGTATTGTCAGTACAGCATGCCAGAGGCCCGGGAGTGTGAAAGCACTTACAACCGTGCCACCACCGCAATCACAGATCAAGATATTTTGGGGTCCGTCTTCAAGTCCAGTCACGGTGCCGAATCCGACTCTGGGCATAAGCACCGCGAGTGCGGCTGCTTCAGGCTCGGTGATGATGTGGATAGAATCCATCGGTCTCGATCCAAAGCCTGCAGCTTGCGCCGCTTCAATCGTTGCTGTCTTCGCAGCATCTGTCCACATCGCTGGAACCGTAACCCAGAATTCCATCGGCGTGATGCGAAAAGTAGTTTCATCATGACGCTGCAATCTTTCAATCAAATATCTATACAAGCCAGATAAATAATCCGTAACGACATCTTTCGCAGTCTTTCCAGGTGGAAGGGAGCAAAATCCGTTACGGTACAGATCTTTGAGTTTCGAGTCTTGGGTATCAGTGGACCTGGAGTCTTTGCCTAGAAGCAATTTCGTCCATAGGTACGATTTCATGCCAGTCGCGCTGAAACCCCACTGGTCTCCGTCAAGGCCCTCATCGGGATTTTCTTTTTCGTAGGCGTACACTGACGGTACCTTTCCGATAGTTCCGGGACCGTTTGGCCATTGCCGAATCACTTCAATCTTGTCCGCTGAAGTTTGATCGGATGTCACGTAACTAACTCCTGATTTATTTGTTAACTCTTGTTTATAATACGACTTCTTTGAATCTACCAGAGTTCGTAGTGCCATAATCAAGACCTACGATGATCTTCAAGCGATTTTCATAGGCCTTGTTCGCTGGTGCCGTCTCAACCGGCGCATAAGGTGGGGGATCGAGTCCGGTTGTAACAGTCATTGTGATCTAGTTTCGAATGCAGCTATGGTGATAACGTCTGCAGCACGGGAAAGGTTCCTTGTTTATATTTCAAGGATGATTTGAAAGACTTCGATGACTGGAGTAGCTGAGCAGAGCCTTTCAGCGACTCCGGAGCCTGTTCAGGAAGGTGTTTGAATGGCAAAGGCTGAGTTGATGTACACTGAGACATCTTTAGGTCGGGCGAATCGTTAAGCCGGTGGGTGGTTTGAGATAGCACGCAAACCGCGGCACGATTGATTGTGGTGGCTTAGAGGCAGCTAAATTTGAGCGACCGGATTGGTGGCCTGATGCTTCAACTTGGGCCCCAGGGCTCCTTCCTCTTTAGCGTCACTTCGAACTCCTCACCAGGCTGTCAGTCAGTTATTTCGATATTTTATGACATCTTTCCAGAATACTGCCGGAAATTCCAGAACTCTTCCAGAATCCTTCCAGAACCCTACTGGAATCTGGCCAACGTAAGCGCATTACAGTACCAATTTTTCAAACAGCTACTCACCCAAATTACGACATTGCAACCAAAGTTCCATGTCGGCATGAACACCCACGTCTGCGGCTGGATTTGCGCCCTTCAGGCTGCCTTGCCATATTTGCTTCTGGGCATTGTGCTGTACCCCACTCTGCGGGGTTTTGTTTGCGGTTCGCGGCCTCGGTGAGCCTCAGACAATTGCATATCCGTGTAAACCCGCGAGTGGCCAACCCAAGACCAAATGCACCCTCCTTATCTCATTTGGATATTTGATAGGTTGCGAATTCTAAGCTATATCCAATGCGATGCGGCTGTAGGCAGACTTAAACCGAAAGTTGTGTGGGGAGTCGGGCGTTGACAAGGCTGAGCTGAAAGTCCTGCAGAAAGTGGCTTACTGCTGCCTTGATAGCCTTCTAAGTTTGGAACACGACCCATTATTCGAACGCGATAGCGGCTAGAGGGCATCATGGCTGTGCAAAATGCGGGGATGCGCAATTGAGAGGCGGCATTCGATGATGAAAACGAGGCTGCCCCCGTCTGTGAACGGATGTGCTTGGGGCTTGTTAGCATCGAAGCTCTCGAAATCTCGACTTTCATTCTTTTCCTTTATTACATCTTTCCATACCCAACTTCTGGAATTTTTTTCAAGAGTGTGTAATTGACAACAATGGCGGGCGGTTCAGCAGAAACTCGCCATCGGCGACTTGAAGATACTTCGGAGCCAAAAAGTCCGGATGTGGAGATGAGAATGGTTGAAACAGGAGAGAGGAGAACTGTAGTTCAGCGTCCAACTGACCGAAAACCAACAAGAAGTCTGCCACAGAATGAGAACCAGGTAAATACATCCAAATACCAAGTATACTGGAGCACTACTAAATGAAACAGGCTCCTCGACCAACTTCGTATCCCAACTCAACGAAACAACCACGGAAATCAGTCGTGCCAGCAAGTTCAGATCGCTCGTACAGTCAACGTGCTTCAATCGCGGAACCCAACGTCCATGGTTCCCGATTCTCAGTTCTGCGCACAGAAATTGACGACGAGCCAAGATCCACCCGCTCAAAGAGGCGATCTTCTGGAGAGCACGATATACCACGACACTCATCAGTTTCGCCACCCCGACATTCCCATGGTAAACACAATGCGCCTCCAAGTTCTTACAATAACCCAAAAACAGGTCTGGGACGATCTGCGAGTGAACGCCGAACGTCTGGATCAATGGACTATGGAACACGACGTGAGACGGAAGGAACAGTCCGATTGCAGAAGAAGCCACCGGAGCGGAGGCAGGATAGTCAAAAGGCACAAGAGATGGTCAACCGACTTTCAACTCCGAAGAGAATCGCTACTCGTCCTGCTGAGAAACCACCAGTATCACCAAGGAACAGCAGACCGGAGACATCATTGAGTTCTCGCTCGGCCCGTTCTGAAAGAATCGCCGACCGAAATACCGAGCGGGCTGCTGATCGGGCCGCTGAGAGAGCTGCTGATCGGGCTGCCGAAAGAGCTGTTGATCGGGCTGCCGAGAGAGCTGCTGCCGAGCGAGAGGCTTCTGAAAGAGCATTCGAACGAGAACGTCACGCTGAGCGAGAACATGCCTCTCAACGCACTGCTGAACTCTCCAAGGCGCGCCAACTTCAGGCTCAACGATCTGCTCAGAATCCGCGAGGCCAACAGCCGGAAGTCACTCCTCGAGGCAGTAGCAAGCACCACCACCAAGGTCCCATGAGTCCACCACAAACACCAAAGAATCAACGCGGCCCGCCTCAGCCAGAGCATCTTGCTTGGGATGCCCCGCCTCCCTCGGATCCAAGATTTGATAGCAGACACATGGATCCTCGCATGCAGCGAAGAGCACCTGAATCACAGGAGCAATCGATGGGCTGGCTTGGATCTGTGCCCCTTGTTGGACAGATGTTTCGCTACACAGACAACAGCCCACCAGCCCCACCAAAGGAATACTACCAAAACCTCGAAAGAGAAAACATGTGGCTAAAACAGCAATTGGAGCAAGCAAAGCAATCTCGAGATGGTATGAACCACAGCCTCTCCGTGCTCAACGCCACCAACGAACAACTTAACGCCGATCTCTTACTCATCCAGCAAAAATCCCTTGGCGAAATGTCTAAAGCGACATGGGTTCCTCTCGAAGACCAAGCTATCCTTGATGTTTTCGAGGAAATACACAAGGATATCGAGGACTGGGCAGATGACAACTGCGTTGACACTCTCGAGGAACTCAAAGAGCGCCTTTCAGACGAGCAAAAAGCGCAACTGATGGCGTTCATGAAACCCGTTGCGGAACTTAACTGCAAAGACTTCAATTCGCAAATCGATTACTGGGTTAACTGCGAACTGGATCCTGTTCTCCTGTTAAAAGCACTAGCAACACATCACATGTACCTTTCCATTTTCCGCAGCCCCTTCGGTGTACTGGATATCCTTGCCCCAGACCAAAATTTAAGTTATGTGTTACTGGGAATGTACCGACAACTCATTCTGCGTAAGTACAGTCGTGCCCTCGTTCTCTTTTTGCTCCTGCAAGCAAGTACTTTTACTAACAATAATGATTGATTGACAGTCGATTCAAAACAAGCCCACCAATGGCGCTCCCAAATGATGCGTATCCTCTTCCACCAACCCACCTCAGGCGGAAAATTCGACGGTCTCCGACCCCGAAACGAAACCCTCGACCTCGCCGTCTTCGTACACAACCGTTGCCAACTCCTCGTCGAAATCTTCGAAGCCGGCCCCGTCTCTCTTCTTTTCAAAACAGAAAGAGAGCCAGAATCTCGCGCCCAACTCGTAGACTGTTTCGTCCGCACCATGGAAATCTTCACGCAGCTGCAAACGCAAGTTTCCAGCCTCGAGTGGTCGGACCCTCAAAACTTTCATTTGGTGGGTAAGTCGTTTGATCCAGTGCATATGGTTCCTCATCGCAGCCAGAGTTTTCCGGAGGGGAGGAATAATGGGAAGGTTACGGGACTCGTGGTTAGTCCGCTTGTTGCTGTG
>JAAMPI010001813.1:0-10311 GCA_013054445.1 Cudoniella acicularis | reverse complement strand
AGAAGTGAAAAGCTAAAGGTGAAAGGTGGGAGGTGAAAAATGAGAATAAACTGACTAGGTGCAGGAGGGGAGTGGGTGGCCCAGGCCAAACTAAAAAGGAGAGAGAAATTTCCAATCTATGTTATTCTTGTACAGTACAATATAAAGCTAGCCCAGATACTGTAGCCAAGGCAAGTTAATCATCAACCCCTCCAATTTCTCTATCTCTAACTACTCAAGAAACTGCTCACAACCTTCGCAAACTCCCCCGGTTTCTCCACCATAGGCAAATGCCCCGCATTCTCAATAACCTCAAACCTCGCACCCCCACTTCCATACTCAGCAGCCATCTCCTTCATCGTCTTCGGAAGCACACCATCACCACCCCCAGCAAGGAACATTCCCTTGACCTTACTCCCCTTCATCTCAGCCTTCATATCATACTCAAAAAGCGCCCTAACACTCTTCTTGAACCCCTCAAGACTATTCGTCGCAACCATCTGCTTCACATCCTCAATTTTCTTCTCCAGCTCGCCGCTATCGTAACTCCCTTTTACGAACCAGCGGCGCACGGTTGCTTCTGCTAGTTCTTGACCTACGATAGGCTCGCCGGAGTCTGAAGCAGTCGCGGATTCTTTTTCGCAAATCGCTATGCGTTCACCCCATGCTTTGGAGTTTCCTGCGGGTGATTTGGAGCCTGTGTCGCAGCTGACGAAAGATGCTACTCGATCGGGGTATTTTAGCGCGACGTCGAGGGCGGTGGCTCCTCCGAGGCTGACGCCTATGGCTGCTGCTGCCTTTTTGATTCTTAATGCATCGAGTAAGGCGATTACGTCGGATGCTAGCAGATCAACTGTGATGGGTTTCTCTCCGCAAGCAGAAGAGCGGCCTCGTTTGAGATAGCGGAGAACTCGGTATTTCTTGTTCTCGGGAGAAGAGAAGAAAGAAGTTAGGAAACCGTCCCAAATTCCCCAGGACACGAGAATGGAGTTGCAGAGGACAATAAGCGGTGCGTTAGGGTCGTCGGAGCCGTCAAGGCGGAAAGGAAGCGTGACGCCGTCTTCTGTCGTAACGAAAGACTCTATAGCGCCCAAATCTGTGCCAACTGCGGATGTAGAGAAAGTTTTTGTGAGTATAGGAGACGTGGGATCTGTCGCTGCCCAATTCGAGAGATTAGGTGCGAGGTATCGGGGTGCGGCCCCGAATGTATAATATAAATCATAGGCTCGTCTTCGCTTTTCTTTCACCACTTTGCTCATGATCTCGTTATTCCATGGTGTTGTCGTAGCAGCCTTAAATTCGGGTCCTTCTAGGCCATTCTTCGACGCATACTCATGCAATGCGAGGTATTCGACTGGAGCTGTAGTATCGATTGAAGATGTCACAAAACGTCTTGTGCGAAGCCAGCCCGGAACTTTTGACAGCATTTCGATATGTTCCTCCCTGTACCATTTATCCAGCTTGTTTTTTATGTCCGGCCCGGGATGTAAGTCGAGGAAGACAGCAACTATGACGTTTCCTTGCCCCTCATTTCCTACTTCTTCCAGCCTCTTGAATTCTTCTGATTCTCGACTCTCAACGAAATCGTACAGTTTTCGATTAACCTTAATTTGCGCCATTGTCTCTGCCTCTCTTGGTGTTTTCACTGGTGGACCCCGCAATCGCAGGTAATCATCCTTGGTTAATTCCGCCATGTCCGTGATATCGTACACTGCCATCCATTCTGGCTTTGTCTCTGAAGCCTCAGCTCCTTCGAGGTCACTTGCACGATAGCGAAAGCCATTTGTGATGAAAGGTAGTCGCAAACGCGTTGGACCGTGTTCGTTGTTGTACCAGTCATGAAACTGGGAGACTGGCAGCCCGGGCTTGGGCTGCATTGTCACGTAAAGGATACCGGGGGTAGCTGCCATTGTGTTACTTTTGGTGGACATGAAGATGGAATTAAATCTGGATGATGCGATTTCTGGTTCGATTTCAAAGATTCAATGTATTCGAAATTGTAGGCCGAAAGGACGACATGAACCACGGGGTAGAATGATTAACCGCGGGACAGCTGGAGCTCCCATATCGGCGTTTGACCCCACCAATTTAATTTTGAGTTACTGACGGCAGAAATGCGGGGAGGCGTTCGGGACTTAGGGCGGGAAAAAACCCCCCTCGAGATGTGGGTCCGTGCCAAAAGCAAAAGCGAATTGTGAAATGCGGAGATCACGTGGAATTCTAATAGGGGGCCCCCTTTTACGAGATGGTTAAAGTCTAAGAAAGATGAATTCGTGTCTAATATGCGTCTAATCATACCAAATAGCATTCATGCCGAAACCAGGTTCGTTAACATCACAATGGGCCACTCGCCCAAGAAATTCGTCCTTCCATCTATAGATTTCTAACCACCCCTCTTGATCATCGGTCAAAGCGAGCCATTCGTCACTCCAAAAGCAGGGACTAACTGCATTTGAGTGACCACCACTAGTTGGAGTTGGATTGAGACATATTTGCCTTTCGATATTACCAGCTGGACCTAAAGCAAAAGCTGCAATGTAACCGGTAACACTGAATGAGTTGGAGCGCGAGGTAGCGAAGAGATATTTTCCACTAGGGGAGAGAAATACGACGTCTGATCGATACATTTTGCCATTTGGATTAGGAATTCCTATTGCTGTTAGTTTGGATAGAACATTGAGCGGATGAAGGCTTACCTGGAGGGATAAGAGGGTATGTAATGTGCGTAAAGACAGGACAATGGGTTTGCTCGTCAATAACGTAAACTGCCAGTCGATTTCCAGCTTCCATTAACACATAAAGGTATGCTCCACTCGGGTGTATTGCGACCCATCGAGGATGATCTCCTGGGTCAGGGGCTTCGACGTAGTTGACCAGAGTCAGGTGGCCAGTCTCTGGATCCTTCTTATGAGTCCAGACTTTGTTTCCTCGCAAATCTGCTGAATAGAGATAGGTCTCGCTGGCATCAAACACCATGCCGTGGATTCCAGTCTTGGGGCTGTACTCGTAATTCTGGACGCATTTTTCAAGTCCTCCTTCTTGGTTGACAGAGAAAACGTTTCCCCAACCAGCGTGATCATAAAACGGATTGCCATAAACATTGAAAGGTGCTTTCTTCGCTGCTAGAACAAAGATCGCTCTGGTGTTTGTGTCTGAGCTTGCGGCCAATGCTAGGTATACTTTAGACATCGTCATGTGATGTAGCTTGAATGTCACCTACGATCATGTCCCATTATATGAGAACCATTGTGAATAATCTCGGTTGGGTTCTTGACAGTGAAGCTAGACCATTTTTTCATAGCCGCTCCGTAAATGTTCTTCTTTGCATGCTACAATAGAGAAATATAAGCCACAGGAAGCAACGGAAGCCGGAACTAACCACTTACATCAAAAGTCATCCAAGAAATCGGCTCATCTTCCGGGATCGCTGTCCTCTTGATCAATTTCAAGGACAAAGTTTCATCATCGAATTCGAATGTGAAAATGGCTCCTGGTGGGGTCCATGTCCCCACCATAAGATGATGTAACATTGTAAGAGACTGGGATCAATGGAATCACTGGAATGGAAGAGACAAGAGAACAACGGCAGACAGCAGCTTCGATGTCTGATGAATTTATCTTGAACTCAAAGCCTGAATAAGCGCGCTCGCAGCAAGATTTTGCGGGTACTAACCTTGGTAGCAACTTGGCCATGTGCGAAGAGCGGATCTGAGCTATGCGAAATGCGTGCCGTTTGCGCAGCCGAAAAGAAGGGACGAGACCATGTGGGCCGGGGTGGGATTGGCTGGCCATAGCTGGCTGCGAGACGAAATCTGGGGAGCGGGTAAAGACTCAGCCGGCGGCAGGGCAGAACGGAAGCCCGTGACTGGCTTTCTGGACCCGTGGCTTTGCCCTTGGACGCCTTGGACGCCTTGGACGCCTTGGACGCCCTTTCCCGTCCCCATCTTTCTGGGCCTCGACATTATTCGTCCCACGCGATGTGGGCAGCACACCCAGCCGATTAATCTGGAGCTCTCACAGCTCGCAGTCCGCGTGCGCGGCGAGCTGTCGATCGCAGAAGCCGACTGACGTGCCGCTATGCATCATGTCTAACCAGGAGGGTGCGGCAAGGACGGCGGGGACGGCGACTGAGGGGTTGTACTTGTCCTCCATGCTGACCTTTGCCTGCCATTCCCGTGGTTCAAGAAGGTATTAAATGGTCCAGGGCACCCACTTGAGTTGAATGCTGGCAGGCATAGTTCCATCCTCTCCTTTACTCACAAGCTTCTTCCGTTGCTCAATCAATCTAATTCCCTCCCGCGCAAACTTCTCGCACTTTGCCTTTGCCCTTCGCCCTTTATCCAAATACTGCAGCTATGGCTCAATCACGATTCGACCCCAACTTCACCAAGCATGTTCTCGAGACCATTGGACCCAACGTCTCACCTCGACACCGATTGGTGATGAGCAGCTTGATCAAGCACATTCACGATTTTGCCCGAGAGGTCGAGCTGACTCCAGATGAATGGATGGCGGGTGTCCAATTCATCAACTCCATCGGACAGATGAGCACACCAATCAGAAATGAGGGGCATCGCATTTCGGACGTTGTTGGACTCGAATCGTACGTATTGCACTGGCAGATGCAAAGAACAATTCTAATCATCTTCTTGTAGTCTCGTTGATGAAATCGCACACGCTATGATCACCGATGGCGCCTCTCCCACCTCTTCTTCCATTCTCGGCCCCTTCTGGTCACCTAACGCCCCTTTCCGCGAGCTTGGTGACAGCATCCTTCAAGACCCCGCACCAAATGGAAAACCAGCTCTCATGCACGGAAAGGTCACGGATTTATTGACAGGAAAGGGCATTCCAAATGCCGTCTTTGATATCTGGCAGGCATCGTCGAATGGCAAATACGATTTCCAGGATCCAGAGAACCAGACCCCCAACAACCTGCGAGGAAAATTCCGAACCGATGCGAATGGAGAATACCACTTCTACGCCTACAAGCCAACAGCCTACTCATTGCCCACTGATGGACCAGCTGGTGTCCTTTTGAAGCTGTTGGATCGCCACCCAATGCGTCCTGCCCATATCCATCTCATGGTAAGCACTGTCCCACTTTTGCATGAAGTATAACTAATGGCAATCCTGCAGATCTCCCACCCCGACTACAAGACGGTCACAACTCAAATTTTCCCCAAAGACGACCCATATCTTACGACAGACACTGTATACGCCGTGAAGGATGATCTGGTTATCGACTTCACCCCACGTGAAAATGACCCGAAAGCCAAGCTCGACCTTGAATATTCCGTCATCCTGGCCCCTGCATCATACAACGGCATCACCCCAACTAAGAACACCGTGGAAGCAAGACTTTTGAGTTTTCGGATGAAACCCAAAAAGTAAGATCTGAGGATATCATTTACAGGACAGCAGCTTGTTATCTTATCGTGGAGTTTTGTCATATAGTCCCCCAAGCTAATAGCTGGGCGTTTATCTCATGTATATAGGAGCGTTGTATCAGCATTTTTGAATTGGAGAAATAGACTCTTTGACTGAAAATCACGACCGTCAGCGAGTGTGTAATCTAACTGTGGCCCCTTACCCCTTTTTAGCATTGTCCGCCTGACTCTTCTAGGCGAGCTATTGCCGCTCTCTCCGCACTATTTTCCTTCTCATCTCCGGTTACTGAGCATGTACCTAATTATGCTCTGGACTTGAGCACGGGACATCTGCGAAGTGCAACACCAACCCGCGCCGACGGCCGGAAAGGCGCCACAGATGAAGCATAAATTCATGCGTGAAATGCGCTAGCAAAGCAAGACATAAATGCGATGTGCAACGAAACCGTTTTCCCGCCACCCCAGACAGGGGGGCTCTGCGCTTGCTTGCCTTTATCCAGGGCAAGTCTTCTCGCAGACCTGCGTACGACGTACGTACTCTGTACGCCTCTCGAACATGGCCCCAACCGCCCTTTTAATACCGCCCCGCCCACCGTGCATAATCTTATGGTTGACATAAATCTGAAAGCCGCGAATCTTTGATTCACGAGGCCTTCCTCAAATTGGAAGGTATCTTGATCTGGTCCGGACATGTTGTGCAAGGTTCCTGCATATACCAAGTAGTAAGGTAGTACCGGGAGTACTGCCAGTGCATACTGGCACAGAAAAATCCAAATGACGAAGGTCGGAAGGTGAGATAATTTATCAACCCCGCATTCTAGAGTGGTGCAAAGAAGAAGAGGTCCAAGGTTACTATTACCTCTCTGTTCGCCATGTCTGTCTTCCTCGTCCTTCGAAGAGAACAATGTTTGGAGGGCATTCAGAAGTTTGTGGATCATGGCTCCCCACTTCGTGTCTCGGCTTTTGCTGATTGTCCTCGCTGGCGCTTCAGTTCTCTTTCTAGCCACAGCCCAAAACACCACGGCGCAAAACGGGACCTTCGACCCTCTCAAGTATGTTAACCAGCTCATCGGCACAAACAACGGCGGCAATGTCTTTGCCGGTGCGACGCTTCCTTATGGCATGGCTAAAGCAGTTGCCGATGTCGATGGACAAAACACAGGCGGCTTCTCGACTGACCAAAGCAATGTGGTCGGCTTCTCGCACATGCACGACTCGGGAACTGGTGGGAACCCATCACTTGGGAACTTTCCTCTCTTCCCGCAGTATTGTCCTGGGGACGTCCTCGACAATTGCAACTTTTTGAGAGAAGCAAGAGCGACAAAGTACAAGCTGGAGAGCGTAGTTGCTACACCAGGGTACTTTGCTTTAGAATTGGGCAGTGGGATCAAGGCCGAGATGACTGTTACCGAGCATGCTGCTCTATACCATTTCACATTCCCTACCTCGACCTCTGCGAGTGGCACGAATCCGTTGATCCTCCTCGATTTGACCGACCTGAACGCGAGCCGCCAAAACGCAACTGTAAGCGTTGACGAGGATGGCAGAATCAAAGGCAATGGAACCTTCATTCCCAGTTTTGGAAGTGGATCATTCATGCTCTATTTCTGCGCCGATTTTCAGGGTGCGACAATAAAGGACACAGGAATTTGGGTCAACAACCGAGCGGGAACAGAGCCAAAGAGTATTTTTGTGACAAGAGGCATCAATCTATTCTATCTCGAAGCTGGTAGCTGGGTGCAA
The DNA here is from genome assembly GCA_013054445.1 of Cudoniella acicularis. Taxonomy (NCBI): domain Eukaryota; kingdom Fungi; phylum Ascomycota; class Leotiomycetes; order Helotiales; family Helotiaceae; genus Cudoniella; species Cudoniella acicularis. The sequence continues at coordinate 3,199 of JAAMPI010001813.1, read as the reverse complement.
TTCGAGAGACCGTCAAATGGCGTTATAAGTGCCAGAGTCGGGGTCAGTTTCATCAGTACAGACCAAGCATGCCAGAATGCCGAACAAGAAATCTCCGATGCCGAATGGGATTTCGCCGGCATCAAGAAAACCGCAGAAGATGCTTGGAGGGAAAAGCTCAATGTTGTTTCGATTGATTCTGGAGGAGCGAGTCAAGATCTAATTACGAATTTTTACAGCTCCATTTACAGGACAATGATGTCTCCGCAGAATTATACCGGGGAGAATCCGCTCTGGGAGAGCTCAGAACCATACTTTGATTCTTTTTACTGGTGAGTAACACAATTTTTTATTGGGTTAAGACTAATTCAAACAGTATCTGGGACCTTTTCCGCTCACAACTCCCGTTCCTCACAATCGTCGATCCTAATACTCTCACGTCCATAATCCGTTCTCTTCTCGACACTTACAAACATCTTGGTTGGTTGCCAGACTGTCGAATGAGTCTGTGCAAGGGTTTCACACAAGGTGGTTCGAATGCGGATGTTGTCCTCGCGGATGCATATGTCAAGAACCTTACTTCGTCCTCGCCCTCCTCTACTATTGACTGGGAATTGGCTTACCAAGCGGTTCTCAACGACGCTGAGAACGAGCCTATAGATGTAACCATCCTATTTATTGATCAATTTTCCCCAACTACCAATTCTGAGTGGTGAGGGGGAGGCTTCATGCTCTCCCCTCCTCTTTTCCCTTCTCCTCGAAAAGAAACAGTGCTAACTTCTTGGAGTGGTCGAATGAGGGACGCGGAGGACTCATGTCTTGGAAAGCTCTAAATTACATCCCATATCTCGACTACGACTACCTCGGATTTGGCACAAACTCTCGAAGCATCTCTCGCACTCTTGAATACTCCTATAATGATTTCTCCCTCGCTACAATAGCAAAGGGTCTTGGAAAGGAAGATGAATACACGAAATATATGGCAAGGTCGACTAATTGGCAGAATTTGTGGAAATCTGATACGAAATCTGCTATTAATGGGAAAGATACGGGATTTACGGGATTCTTCCAGCCGAAGTACTTGAATGGAACGTGGGGCTCCATGGATCCAATTGCTTGCAGTCCCCTCGCCGGATTTTGTTCGTTGACTTCAAATCCACAAGAGACATTCGAGGATTCAATTTGGGAGTATCAGTTGTAAGTTCCGTTTCATCCTCTACCTTTATTCCAACCAATCTTCTATCTCTTCTCTCTCATACTATTGACGCGAAGAGTTAGTCAATACTAATTTCGACTCACTGTCTAGCTATGTCCCACATGCGATGCCTCAGCTAATCACTCTCTCTGGTGGAAATGCTGCGTTCATCTCCCGATTACAATTTCTTCACACCTCTGGCCTCACTAATATTGGGAACGAACCTTCGTTCTTGACTTCTTTCTTGTATCATTATGCTAGTCGGCCTGGACTTTCATCCTACCAAGTGCACCAATACGTACCGAGCCTATTCAATGACACAACTATTGGACTTGTATGTAACCCTTGATATTTCTTCCCATCTACCATCAATTGATCCCTCAAAATACTGACCACATTCCTCCTCGCAGCCAGGCAACGATGATTCCGGTGCAATGGCCTCCTTCACCGCTTTCATAATGATGGGACTCTTCCCCAACCCCGGTCAAAACATATATTTCATCACAGCACCTTATTTCGCCTCCATCTCCATCACCTCCCCCATCACCGGCAAAACTGCGGTGATCAAATCCACGAATTTCGATCCTACGTACCAAAGGATCTACATTCAGAATGCGACGTTGGATGGGAAACCTTACACTAAGAGCTGGATTGGACATGAGCTTTTTACGGAGGGAGGAACGCTGGAGTTGACCTTAGGGGCAAATGAGAGTAGTACGTGGGGTACGAGTACTGGGGATTTACCTCCGACGGTGGTGGTGGGAACGCAGGAGGAATATGGAGGTGAGATGAGGTTTTAGAGAGTGGGGAGTATGAATACAATTTATTGAAATGCTCCTTCCTAGCACCTTATCTCTTAACTTCTAATATTAACAATTTCTATCTATATTATATTTATAAAACAAAAATTCTTAATTATATTTTCTAGGATTTCTATGTAGTAAATTTTCTCCTATGTCGGTTGTGTAAGTAACTTCCCATCTTAGTAATTTTCTAGCTATATTCTTTGTTTTGTTTCTAGTTATTTCTAAGTCTTTTGAAGACAGGTAATTCTTCATGTAAACAAATCTAGCTATCTGTTTTAAAATCTTCGACTTTTTGTTTAACCTGAATCTTAACTTACTTTTACATGCTGGTCAAGCGACCGCCTATATAATCCTTCGCTCACCCTCGCTTTACCTCGCGCTCATTCTCTTTATCCTTTATCCATTCGGCGCTTCTCGCCTGATTTCTTACTAAGAGGACAAAAACCAGCAATATATTATATAGAAACTCTTATTACTTGTCGCGTCTGAACGATTATCCAATGAACGATTATCCAATGATGTTCCCTGAAATATATGCACGTTACCAGCATGTTCAGCCTCACACAACCATCCCATATGCATGATGAATCACACTTCACGGCGTAGATAGCAATAAACCCCTCTCAGACTCAATATCTACAGCCTTCCTAACTTTCTTCCCTTTTTCACTCGAAAACTGATAATTTCTACTCGCCAAATCAACTCCACACACCCTCCCTCTCCCACCATGGAAAAATGCTGGTTTGTACTCCGCCAAGCCGACTTCCCACCCCCTACCATCCCGAAAAAGCCCGGCGAAAAAGCCAAAGGCCGCCTCTGCCTCGGACATGTCATCCCTTCCCTCAAAAAGCTTGATCGCGTTCTAAACCCCAACCCCATTGGACCGGGCTCCTATCCAGCCGATATGCCTATCTGGTCGAGCACGAAACACGATTTCAAATGGACGCACAACTCAGGGTATGACTACACTCCTTCTTCTCACGCGCAGATTCCAACGGGCGTGGTTCCTGGTCTGGACGCAAAGGTTAGTCTAGGGTTTGTGTTTCGGAAGAAAGTGAAGAATTTTGGGAAGTTCAAGAGCCTGAAGACGTATGTTTTTGAGCCGACAATGGCGTACATTGATGCGGCGTTGGAGAAGGAGGCCGTGGAGAGGGAACTTGAAAGTCAGAGGGGGGTGTTGGGGTCGAAGGGGTCGTGGACGGTGTACATGGTGAGTGGG
>JAAMPI010001812.1:0-10319 GCA_013054445.1 Cudoniella acicularis | reverse complement strand
TCACCCCTAAACCTTTCCACCACTCCCCTCAACACTCTATTCTCCTCTTCCAAAACCCTCACCCTTTCTTTCTCACCCCTCAACCCCTCAATTTCCCTCTCCATAAGCGCCAACTGCCCCTCCATCATCCTAATCCTCTGCTTTAAATTCTCGATCTCTCTTTCAAGAACATGCTCCGATTTATTGGTTTGTGCCGCTTTTTCGAGTTCAGAGTGGATGATTGAGAGGGCTTTGTCGACGTGTGAGGAGAAGGTTGAGTATTTGGATTTCTTTTTGGGTGGTGCTGGGAGAGGTGGGGAGTGTGTTGGGAGGGGCCGTTTTGGGGGTTTGGGAATGTTTGATTGGGTGGGATTTGGTGGTGATGAGGATGAGGAGGAGGGTATTGTGGTTGTTGGGTTGGAGGTTATGGGTTTGGGTGGTAGTGGTCGAGATGTGGTGGGATGTTGCGAGGTGGAGAAAGTAGTGGGAGAGAAGTTCGATGTTCCCGACGGTTGGATATCTTGCGGTGGCGTTAGAGTTGAATTTTCCGGATTCCTGCTTAGAAGAACAGGCCTTTTTTGAATGTATTTCAGGTGCAACTATTTCTGACTCTTGAGCGCTTCTTCTCGTTTCTTCAATGCTGGAATCCTGGTTGCCGGGTGTAGACCCCGAAATCGCCACAGAATCCGGAGTAAAATTCTCATTAGTTATTTCTTGACCCGGAGGAAAATTATAAGCTCTATCCACACAATGCGGACAAAACCAGAATTCAGGAATATCATCAGGATCCATCATGCATTCTGCACAATAGCAATCTTCACATGTTTGGCAGCCGAAAAGAATTTCTTTGGCCGTACCACAGACGAAGCAGAAGTCATCATGTTTGCCTGGTTTATAGTATTTAGCGAGGGAGAAATTCCTGAGAAAGGGGGTGACGAACCGGTGTAAAAATGTTCGCCTCCACGCCATTGGATGGGTTCTGGTTCGTACATTTCTTGGGTTTTGGGAACTGGGAAAGAAATTCGTGACTAGAGAAATTTGGGACTTTGTTAGCAAAGCAATTGTTCTAAGCAAGGAGAGTGCCTCACAGTTTCTGAAGGAAGCGCTCAGATGTATCGTCAATTATGAACAGCCCTTTTAAAAAAAAAGTAGACTATTAATAAAGATTTTCGTGTTCGAATTCCATTGTTAATCATCGCAAATCGTGTCGAAATTGAGCCTTCATCCCATCTACCAACTGAAAACAGTCTCGTCTCATAACATCATCGGAGTTCACGAGTTCAGAGCAAGCTGCAATAATTATTTTGCATTTAATGGAAGCAGAAAGGATGTCGTCAAAACAGATGAAGTGAAGAGTGGAAATGATCTGCAGGATTATGTCAGAACTTTGCGGGGTTTGCTTACGACATCATTGATTCCCGTGACCGGGTCACTCAATCTTCACTTGATTCAGGTTTTGGGATAGTTACCGTATAATACTGTAGAAGTGTATATAATAAATGCAAATTGTAGAAACTGTTTGTAACAATAAAAGAGTGAAAAAAAATTCGGCGTGGTTGTGCTAAAACACTGAAATCCAATACTTCAGAAATCCTGCGTTAACGATTTCGAAGGACATAAAACACCGGTTTTTCGCCGAAACGAGTGAGACTTGCGACGTGCAACAAAACATTCTTGTCGGACGCGATTGGCTGGGATTTTGAACATGGGTTGAGAGGTAGGGTGGGTGGCGGGGTATAAAAGAGATGCGAGATGGATCGAAGTTCGACGGATTGACCTAGAAAAGTAAGTCGTAAAGGCATTATTGGAGGGTGAATTTGATCCTTCTCAATCTCTATAACCTCGGTCGTCAGCACATGTCGTCGCAGGACAACAACTTCTTCTCATAACCCTTTCGCATCAAGCATCAAGGATTGTGCGCCATACTCAAGGCAGCAACGTCATACGTTCGTTCCTCTCGCACCCCAAAGAGTTGATTTTTTTTTTTAAATTCGGTTGGCTGGTAATAGGCATAGAGTTTGTGGCAACAACGTCGTTATTTTCGTTTCTCTCGTACTTCAGAGAGTTGAGTTTTTTTAAATTCGGTTGGCTAGCGAAAAGTATATAGTGTATGACAGCAAAAGGAGAATGGGCGTAACACGATGACTCTTAGGAACGAGGGACTTATTAAGAACTCAGAAATCATGATTCTATAATTTTCTATTCACGCATAGTATTGCCAATTTAATGGCAGTAACAAGATGCGCACGTCTAAGATCCCAGAGCAAGAGGCCAATTAATCCTTCCAAATCGACTCATGATTCATCACACCTTTTGAAAATGCCACCCAGCCATTCACCAGAAACCGCCCAAACTCCCATCATCCATCAAAAGCAGAAGCAAAATCAACATTTCCTCTTCTCCAACAACAAAGTACCTCTCGGCAAACCACCTTTATCCACAAACCCACCATTCGCGCCATCCCTCTCAAACACTTTTTGGCCTCTCAACCAAGTCTCCTTAACTACACCCCTCATTTTCCTCCCCTGATAAGGTGACACCTTGTTCCTAAATAACATCTGCTCTCTGCCCACTACAAACTCGCCTTTATCATCAAACACGCACACGTCGGCATCCATACCCGGTCTCAAGCCTCCTTTCTTATGGCTCAAGCCAACTTGCGCTGCCGTATTCACGGAGCACAGGCGTACCACATCTGTGATACTGATAGGTTCGGATCGCTCCGAAGCCGCAGTCCACAAGATTGGTAGCCCAAGACCTACGGATGAAATTCCGCCCCACGAAGCAAAGAAATCGCCTTTTTCTCTTTCCTCTGCTTCTTCTTTGCTTATTATCTCGCCGTTGACACCTTTTATCTCTCTAGCGTGGGAGTGAGAAGCGCCGCATCCGCGACTCAGGCCGTCAGGTAGGAGTTTTAGCTCCGGGGTGCAAGGGCTATGATCCGAGACAATAGTCTGGAGGACAGAATTCGGGGAGGCGAGTTCGGACCAGAGACCATCGCGATTGACGGAGTTGCGGATGGGAGGACAGCATTTATGTCTTGTGTCACCGTCGGCAACCTCTTCAGATGCAAGAGCCAGGTAATGAAAGCAGGTTTCCGCAGTGATTTTGACACCTCGGTCTCGTGCGGCGCGTAGTATGGGAATGGCTTCGATGGCAGAGAGGTGCACGATGTGGAGTTGCAGCTCTGGTGCGAGGTGAGAGAGTGAGAGGATTTCTTCGATGGCGTAGGTTTCGAAGGCTGGCGGGCGGGAGGAGAGGAAGGTAGAATAGGAGGTTAATGGGCCTGAGGGCTCGAGGGGCGGAAGCGAGACTTGGACGTCGTCGCCGACGGAGGCGGTGATGGGTGGAATCATTTCGGCGTGGAACATGAGGGTTGTGGGTGTAGATGACAGGGTTGTCATAGCGAGTGCTACATCAGAGGATGATACTGCAGGAAACTCGTCGACCTATTCATGCCAGGTTTAGTAGGATACTTCATAATTGGCAGGAAGACTTACACCGCTCTCTATCAAGAAGCCCTTGAAGCCCCTGACACCAGCTTCAACAAGCGGCAACAATTCTAATGCGTTTCCAGGAATTATACCACCATAGAAACCAACATCAACCCAGCATTGCCCCTCAGCAGCCTTGATCTTCTCCTTCAGCCCATTGGCAGTTGTGGTTGGTGGAATTGCATTCAATGGCATATCAATAACGGTTGTTACACCGCCTGAGGCTGCAGCTCTCGTACCAGTATTGAAGCCCTCCCATTCCGTTCTTCCAGGCTCATTCAGATGCACATGAGCATCAACCAGACCAGGCAGCAACAAATGCGGCGAGTGGTCTATATATGTAGTATTCGGAGGGAAGCTAGTAGGAGGGAGTATAGTAGGAAGGATCGAAATGATTGTCCCAGTCTGCGGAGACAATGTGAGAGTTGCAGGTGAAACAATCAAATTGTTGTCTTGATCGAAGATGACTGCACGGGAGGATACGATGACCGTAAGTGGGATGTTGGAATCGTTAGGAGGGGTGTGAGCGGGTGTTGGGTAAGGAAGATATGTAGATCGATCGTTGAGAGTCATTGTGATTGCGAATCTGAGGATTTCGAGGTAATTGAGACTTCGCAGGAGGTGTATAGACGTAATTGAGGTGTTTCTGGGGAGTAAACAAGAGAATTTCCCGGAGGAATGCGCTTATCGTGGTGTTGAGGGGGAAAAGATAAGCGATTTAGCCTTGATATTAGTGCTGATAAGCAGAAAAAGGAGGAAAATGCTCCTCTTTGTTATGTTTGAGGGTGAATGAGACAGAGAATCTGGGGAAGAGAAAGACGGTAAGGAACAAAAACGACGGCCTTGAAATAGACAAACAAGATCGGAGCTAGGGTTTTGTGGGGTGCATGTGCAATGCTTCAACAGCCCACTAGGTCCTTATCTCTCTCACCTATCTTCACGTATCTAGGGCCCGCATTTCCGCAACTCGAGCGCGGCCAAGCATCGGCGGCCACTACGGCAGCAGGAACAAGGAGGAAAAGGCCTCTAGAACTCATCAATGCTACTTGGACCGCCTAAAGCCAGTTTTGATCGAGTAAACGCCTATCTAGGCCCGATGCTAGAGTATAGGGTTGTCTAGAGCTGATAATACGCCAAGTTCGGGCCCGGGGAGAGTCGGATTGGCCAGCAAGTCGTCGCTGACATAACGCATCGCATCTGAAGATACATCAGTACATTCTGGAGAGGTAGAAGACACATATATTGCGATCCAACTGCTGGCAGGTTTCATGTAAGCCATGGCGGATTGGGAAGATCTGGAAGTGTCGTTCAACGAATTGAAACTCAGGCGAGGTTCGGAAGCACGGTGAGGGTTAATTTCTTAGCGCCCTTAGCGACTTCACCACTCAGCCGATGTTTACTCGATAATTACTCGATCAAAACTCCTTTCCCTATCATATCTGCCACGTTGCGTATGTGGTTCTATTCCAGCGTCATCATTCCACTTATTTGAGTTCGGTAGAGCCCACAATGAGCAGGTTCCACTCAGCTTTCCTGACCTCCTGATCATGACTCGAGTTTTGACTTGAGTCACGTGACTTTGGGAAAGCTCTTTGCTCGATTTTGCTCTCTTTGGTGCATGCGAGGGTATTTACGTATCTATTGACTTTAGCTCTGGAGTCATAAAATTTTCAAGTCGCACTGCATCCCCAGTCAAGTCTCCCCGATAATCACGTGTTTGAACTGCCTCGTCCGACGGCCCTTGAACAGACGCTAGAAAACGGCAATGCTATTACTGTGTTTCAGCAGTCACGAATCTTGATATAGGATTTGAAGTTCTAGGAATCTTATAATCATATCTTTGTCTTTACGATAGATATAATTGTTTAAAAAGCGCCAGCCCCTCCGAATGTCTAGCGATACTCTACATAGTCTCTTGGCAACACTTCAAAGAACAGGCACTATATTAATTTTGTACATTCTTTAGGGGAATGACACAGCTTGAATTTATATTGAATTCATGATTGAATTAACTACTATTTGAAATTAATATCTATTTAATTATTTTGAAGTGCCTACCTAATATCGCGAAGTGGACCCTGAGCGCTCAAACAGCTGGGTGGGATTTTCTACCAATGGGCAACGCGGAAATATTTTTTGTTGCACATCGCAGGGCGCAACCGATTTCGACGGTTGATTTCTTACAGCCGTTGTCTTTTCATAACCGTTGTGCAACCGTTGTGCAGCCGTTGCGAGTTTGGAACCGCTGCGCAGCCGTCCCGCAACGGTTCGCACTTATATACCTATCATAAGATAATCACTTACTTTTCAAACTCGATAACCAATCACAGGACAGGGAGAATTATCTGTTGCACATCGCAAAGTGCAACCAATTTCGACGGTTGGCAAATCGTAACCGTTGATAATTGAAACCATTTCGCAACCGTCACGCAACCGTTCCTTTTCTACTATCCCTCCCCCCCCCCGTTCATTAGCTATTTTGCCACTTTATCACCACGCCTAAGCACTCCACTTATAATTCCACTATACTTTTCTTCACCTCTATAGCCAGTACTATAGATGGCATGTATTATTTAATTTCAGGGCTCGCGTAACGCTACTAAAAGTAGGGAGGAAGGAAGAGGGCCCTCTACTAAGTAANCTTGTCGAAGGAAAAGGATTTATGAAAATCTAAAGTATNCGCTTATANTGTGTAAATATTTGNGGGAATAACNTCAATTGTGTCAGTTTTATCTTTCTGGGCGATTTTGGACAATAATCAGGTGCCTGGTGGAAAGAGAAGTGGGGTGCTGGACGGTATCGCAACAGTGGCAATAAAGTGGCAAAATAGCTAATGAACCGGGGGGGAGGATAGTAGATAAAATTTAGATTAATTTAATAAATTAGGGTTCGAGGTTTATATTAGTTATAGTCTTATAGAGGTAGAGGATGACTAAGTTAGGGGACTATCACGTCATTTAGAGGCTAAGCTTGTTACGAGTAAAGTGCTAGACTAAATTAGGACTCGCTTCTTTAAAGTTACTAAGTTCTATGATTTATTAGATACCGACAGACAGGAACGCTTACTTAAGCGTTAAGAGGCTGAACTAGCTGATTATACGAGCGCTTTTATTAGTCGGTCTTTTACTAAATAATTTTACTAATCTGATTAGATAATACTTTTTTAATTAGGTCGTTAAGTTCTACTACTAGACTTGATTAGGAAGTCGCAAGCGACCTGTGGCGCTGTATAACTTAATTAGTGTATGTAAAGTTGTTGCTATTCTAATCGTACCCGAAATATCAAGCCGCAGACGAGAAGTTCATCTATCACCATCCTATGTATAAGTCTGAGGGTGTGGTTCTCAACAACGTCAATCATTTCAAGAACCACGTCCATGTCGTGCACGGTATCACACCTCGGGAGCCAAAGTATGTGGGCTAAGGAAATGTTTCGTTGGTAGTGTTGAATTCAACGTACCGAACTGGGACATGGGCTCCGGGAAAGCCTATGGACCCGTATGTGCATGATACAGATGAGGTATCTGGCGCGAGAAGGTGCTGTCGAGGCATTCTTGAGCGCTCTTTCTAGCCCTTAGTTCTTCTTTGTGTCTAGGGTCATGGTGATTCATACGGACATAGACGATGACGTCGTAACAGAGGTCGTGAAGGTACGATATCACTGCTCAACTATCGGCTACCCAGTATCATATACTAAACCTATGGTTCTAGTATATTAATAGCACATGAAAGGACATGTATGGGCTATATGCCTCAGCCGTGGATCCCAAGCCAGTGGTGGGCACAAACAACGTCAAATAATTCGCGACTCAAACTCCCCTCCCTTCAACGAAATTTGTCTCCTTTGGATAGAACCGACCCCGACTCTTTCATAACCTCCCTCAAGTCTCTGCACAACAGCCAATACATAATGTTCTTGCTCAACTGTTTCTTGTCCTTCGCGTGCCCTTCCAACGACAATGCACTTCAATCTTTGAATATCTGTCATGTCCTCCCTATCGAACTTCAGCCATCCTCTTTTATCGGCCCCTTTAGCAAATATAGCGCATTCTGTATTCTGTAGTTCGATCGTACAACGTAAGAACTCTCTCACCGGAGCTTTCAGTACAAGTTCGCCAGAGAAACATTTGACGGCGTTGCTCCATTCTACCCGATTGAATGGAATATCCATATAACTGATCTCTCCTTCATATGCCATCCAGGACCACGACGGCACCTTCCGGTCTGGCGGGTATTCTATCCGCTTCATCCTCTCCTCCCTAGACCGTTGCCACAGGATGCTCCGATGTAGGTAACACTGGAAAATGCCGTGTCTCCCTTCAGTGTGGAAAGTACTTGCAAATCTGTTCTCCAGTCCAGAGATCGCAACGGACCTGTCGGCACATTTTGTAAGGGCAAGCTTCGAATACATCTCAAAGACGGACTCAAAGAGACGGATTTTGTTTTTGTCAGCCCTGCCCAAAATAGACTCAGGAAACTGAGGATCGCCTAGCAAACGTGCTTTCTCACTAAAGACAAAAGGTCAGATATATCTAATCACTCGCCAAACCGTCAAGGTAGTCAAAATAGCCTTTAATAGAATGGGAATACAGACATACAAAGGCTCTAGGAGGGATTTTGGCTCGTAATAGAATTATATTAGGCTTGATAGACTTACTTGTGCATTTTGATGAGGCTTTCACAGTGAACGCCCTCACCACATTCCCAATAAGTCTGTGCCGTGGTGAAGTGGATTGTCCGACGTGATAAGGCTCGTTCTTGTAACACCCAACCCCGTTGACTTAGTTTTCCTTTCTCCACGTCGTGATGAAAATTGTCGATAATTTCGCAAATATAAAGTGAGGTATCTAAGGCATTTGGAACCTTTACACACTCTCTTGCTGGCTTACTTGGTGACCGTGGACTGAGAAATCCTTTGGTAGAATCTTCAGCGGAGCTAGCAGCGATCGTACAATAGGCCGAACTGAAGAACGTTTCCATCTTCTGGGACTCCCTGTCCCAGTCATCTTTGTCATCCTGAATTATACAAATCGAGTCAATCCAGAGGAATCGTTTACCGAGTTCTCGAGTGACTATAACAGCATCTTGAAATGTCTTTGGTAGTTTATTGAAGTCGATGCTTTCACACAGGGCGGCGATATTATGACCATAAGTGCAAAATTTCTTGCTCTCTTGAAGTATGCCCCAGCAATGAGACAAAGCAATGTACTTTCCTTGTTCATCTCCGTTTGTACAGTAAAGGCGGAGTGAATCCGAGTTCATGTGATCTCCTACATCAAGGACTCTAGTGGGTAGTAAACTGTCGGATCCAGGCAGACAGGAATGCTGGTTGTCACAAACTCGAAGCCATTCGCGGAGCAACTTGAAATGGATCGGACTCCCCGCTTCGGGCAATATAGGGAATCCGACTTGGATATTAGCAGGAGCTGCTTTAGATCCTGTCCACAATATAGGAGGTAAGTTATCTTGTAGTATAACGTTTTCATCTTCTCCTACTTATAGAAAAGGTTGAGGATATGTTTACATACCTGGATCTATACATATTCTAAGAACAGGCGGTTCATGATCCTTTATTTTTAACATCGAGCCATCTCTATAGAGCTCAATGCCTTTTTGATCGTTTGTGCTAAGCAGCTTTGAGGATTTCCCGAGCATTTTGCAGAGGTCACAAGACTCTACAGTTTTTCTCAGCTGAGAGGGCGTGACGTTACGGCGGAAATCCTGCAACGAGATATTGCTACAGTCCCCACATAATTGCGAAAAGGCTGGCTGTTGAGGTAATATATCTGGCTGGTTAATTCGTAAAAATTCCACGGCAAAATGATTGTCTGCGACATAGGACCATCTATCATTGATCTATATTCTGTTCAGCATAGCACCAATCAATTTAAAAGGCCATGTTTTACTTAGGCCAGATCTACTTACCTCCTACACCAGCGAATAAAATAAAGATCAGTAATCCATACGCTTGCTTTACTTAAGCCAGGTCTACTTACCTCCTATACCAGCGAACAAAATAAGGTTAGCAATCTATACGCTTACTTTACTCAGGCTAGCTCTACTTACCTCCTATACCAGCGAACAAAATAAGGTTAGTAATCTACACGCTTGCTTTAGTTAGGTCAGGTCTACTTACGTCCTATGCCAGCGAACAAAATAAAGTCAGTAATCTATACGCTTACTTTACTTAAGCCAGGTCTACTTACTATCTACACCAGTGAGCAAAATAAAAGTCAGTAATCTATATGCTTACTTTACTTAGGTGAGCTCTACTTACCGTCTATACCAACAAACAAAATAAAGTTAGTAATCTACAAGCTTACTTTACTTAGCCAGCTATACTTACAGGCTATTCCAGCGAACAAAATAAGGTTAGCAATCTATACGCTTATTCTACCCAAGCCAGGTCTACTTACCCACTACACCAGCGAACAAAATAAGGTTAGCAATCCACACGCTTATTTTACTCAGGATAGCTATACTTACCACCTATACCAGCAAACAAAATAAGGTTAGTAATCTATACGCTTACTTTATCTAGGCCAGATCTACTTACTATCTATACCAATAAACAAAACAAAGTCAGCAATCCCTATACTTACTTACTCGGGCCAGGTCTACTTACCCCCTATACCAGCGAACAAAATAAAGTCAGTAATCCACACACTTATTTTACTTAGGCCAGGTCTACTTACATCCTATGCCAGCGAAAAAAATAAAATCAGTAATCCATACGCTTACTTTACTCAGGCCAGGTCTACTTACCTGCTGTACCAGCGAATAAAATAAAGTTAGTAATCTATACCTTTACTTTACTTAGGCCAGGCCTACTTACCTCCTATACCG
>JAAMPI010001811.1:0-10322 GCA_013054445.1 Cudoniella acicularis | reverse complement strand
TCTATAATAAATAGCTTATAATTCTTTATAAGAGTAATAGTATTATCTTAGCTAAATAAGATACCTTACTTCGTTTTAAGATAACTTATATATATTCTTTTTTAGATTATATTTATAAACTTTATTATGTTTAAATCTAATAATAAGACTTTAAAAAATAGAGTCGCCTAAAAAGAACTTTATAAAGCTAGTTAGGACCTAGTTATACTAGAAGCCTTTAGATAAGAGACCTTTTTTAATATAAAACTAAATATAATACTATTTTAAGCTATTATTAGTCTTACTAGACTAGGCCTATTAAGCGAGGCGTTATTAGGTAGACTTTTTTAGACGAATTATATAGTTATTAAAGAGCGAGATAAATTATTAATAATATATAAAAGCTAACTTAAAAAGTATCTTAAATCTTTTTATAATTTAGTAAAAAAGCGAATAATAGTTATTTAAGAGGCTATTAAATAACTAAAAGAAAAGATTTATAATAATAAGTTATATATCGCTTTTATTAAGAAATATAAAGCGGATTCTAAGGCTAAGGCTATTACGTCCGACCCTAGGATCCCTAAAGAAATTATCTTTTAATATTACTAGTATAGTGATTATTTAATAATAAATATAGATAAGCGCTATTTTATCGATCTTATTATATCTAGACTAGCTAAAAACCCTAAAGAGAATAAAGATTTATAACTTAATAATATTAAAGAGGATTTTTTTTATTAAGCTAGGCTTAAAAAGAGCTTTTAATAATAAATTTAAATCGACTAAATATATAGTTAAGAACGATAATAAAACCCTAGATAATAAGCTAGACGTTACTTCTCTTAATCCCGATTCTTTCTTAGCGAATAGAGACTCTCCTAACGAACCCCTTAAGCTAAGTTCGCTAGTTAATACTATCTCTTCTCGCTAGACTACTTTGATTAAAAGGGTTAAGCCTCTATTAGATAATAAGCGAAGACGACCTGGTCGGATTCTATCTATAAAAAGACCTTAAGACTAGGGTAGTTATTAGATCTCGGCGTCTGCTAATAGGGATAAGGGTAAGAATATAGAGGACACTAAGTAACTAATAAGGTTAGCTTTAGTCTCTTTTTTTTTTTCTTTTAAGCCCGGCTTAGTAAGAGAGTAGGTAGGCGATGTATTTCTATATAGGCGTTTTCAAATATAGCGTTTTAAAAAAAAAAAAAAAAAATTTAGATAAAAAAAGGTTATAACTATAAGACGGCTTTTTATAAAGGGGGGACGAATATAGTAAGGAAAGCTACTACCCTCGAAGGGTTAGTTCTCTTGTTCCGGACTACTTATAAGTATATTTATACTCTTCTTTCTCTTTTAAAGAAAGAGGATAATAACGGAATAAGATTAAGTTAGCGATAAAGATATACCTATAATTTATATTTATACCGCTATTTTAAAGGACGCGGTTTATTCTCTTATTCTTGTCCTTTTATACTACCGGTCGTGCTTTCGTTAGTAGCCTTATCGCTCGAGGTTATATATACCTCTCTTAGGTTAGATAGTTACTCTATCCTTTTATATTTATAATATATAAAACCTATTATACTAGTCGTCTAGTCGATATCTAGATTATATTACTTAATCTATAATATCTTAAAGACTATTAGGTATCTTCTAAATAGAATAACGTCTAGATTAATTTCTTTATAATAGTCTTCTAATATAATCAGGGGTAGCTATCTTATCTCCTTCCTAACCTACCTATCGATTCCTATCTACTTACCTCTTAAGAGCGTAAGTTAATATAGCCTTTATAATAGTTTTATAAGAATTAATTAATTTATTATAAAGTTAGGGTTAATATAATTCTCTTATACTCTTAAATCGATTATAGCTTACGTTTTTATTTTACTAAGCTTAATATTAATAATAAGTTATCTATAACTAACTATTATAACTATCTCTTAGATTTATATCTTAATATAAATAGTCTCGGTTAAGAGGTTTTCTTATACTCGTTATTAGTCTATAGCTTTTATAAGTTAGTATAGTATATATAACTATAACTTATCTGTTCTTATAACCTAGTCTTAGATATAGTTCGTCTTTAAGCTTATAACTAGTATAGTCTTTTCTTAAATCCTTTTATCGTTATTAGTCCCGACTATTTCTTAGACGATTTAAGGTTCTATTTTATTATTAAAGATCGATAGTCGTTTATTATAGATTAGGATAATAATAATATAATAGTGTTCTTCTAGCTCGTTATATTAGGCTATAAAGACGATTCTTCGTATATCTCTATATATAACTCTATATAGTTTCTTAAAGGCTAGCTCGTCTTATATACCTTTGTCTTCGTCGAAGTATAGCTTGTCTACTATCTGATTTAGTCTATTCTCGACGAGTAGTCTCTATATACGTATATTATTTTTAATATAGATAAGTATCTAATATTCGCCGACTTCTAATAATAGGTCTAGCTTACCTAACTCCTAGTCTAAATCCTTATGATTTTCCTAGTTCGGTAGTTCGTCTACTTATAATAGAATTCTCTTCTATTCGAGTTACTCGTTACTAATAAGTCGGAGGTCTCTTAGACGGGCACCTCTCCCCTCGCTTTCGCTGTTACTAGGTTCGCTTAAACTANNCTNGCTTAATANTAGATCTACCTATATCGAGATTCCNTANTANTTAAGTTNTTCGTCTATAGCNGTACTTAGGTCCCTTATTAAGGCGTCNGTTTCGCTACTNTNTTNNCTNNGTTTAGCGAGNCNTAGCTANTTAGGNANTNGTTTNGTTATTCTAAACTCTTAGACTAGTTTCCTACTAAACTTCTTAGCCTTCTTCTTAGGTCCGCTCTTCCGGTAGTCCTTAGCTATATACTCTACTATTCTATAGTTAAAACATAGCTAGTTATTAAGTCGTTGTTTCTTTTCTTTAGACAAGAGGCCTAGCCTTTTAGTAGTAGCGACTTCTCTCCTATTAGGATAGGTTCTCTTAGACCGTCTATCTTAGAGACTATTATAACCTAACTGACCTTTACTTATATTAGCCTAGTTATATATTTGTTTATATAATTAGTTATCGATTTATATACTAGTATTAATTACGGCGTTAGTATTATTAGGCTAATAGTTGTTATAGAGTACTTAGGTAGACATAAAGTAAACAGTACTCTATTACTTAGAATAATCGATAAAGAAGAGAAGAAGGGGAAGGGAGAAGCTACTACGTATTTAACCTCTACCCGAAACCTCGCTTAGGCCTAGCGCCGTCACGTATAGAACAGGTCATATAAACTAACTCTATAATAATAGTTAAACCTAATAAGTTTATCTTTTATATTATCTTTTAGTCCTTTATTATAATAGCTTATTAGCGCTTTAATATCCTATCTAGTCTTTATTATAAGCCTCTAGAATTTAGTTATATATTCTATAGCTCTTTTAGTCTAGTATAGTTTAAATAGGGCCTACTCGGCCGTCTTCTTTTTATTAATATCCCTAAACGTTCTTTAAATCTTAGTCTTAAAGCCTTTAAAAGACCTAAAGATTCTTCTACTTATATCTATCCTCTAGCTAGCTAGCTTGTTAAGATAGTTCCTTAGAAATAGTTCGATCTATTAAGCTACTTCTTTACGAAGGTATAAAGCTACCTAGATACTATAGGCGTCTTATATCTTAAACTTGTTATTATAGAATTAAAAATAAACTTATATCTATATAATAAACGTCTTAAGGTCTACTCGCTTATTATAATACTTATCTAGTAAAGAGACCTTTAGCCCTTCGTTAGCCTTGACCTTAACTAAGGTAACTAGTATATTAGATATATCGTCGTCGTCGTCTATATCTAGATTAGTATTTAGACGATTAATCGTTATAGGGTTAACACTACTAGTCTCTTAACTAGTAGTCGCGTCTTTATAAGGTTATTATAAAGCTATCGTAATACTTTATTTTAAAGCTAGTATTTAAAGTATAATAGAACTAGGTCTACTTAACTAAAGTTAGTATCTTAGGTAAGTAAAAGGTCTATCGGATTAGTAGTATAGAAGTATAGACGTTACGATCTTATTAGTAGTTATTAACTAAGAAGCTTAGTATATTATAAGTAAGGATAACTAAAGTATAATATAAGATTACTAAAGTAAGTTAAGTATAAAGCTCTTATCTAGTAAAGAAATCCCTCTACTTATATAGATCTCCCTACCCTACTAGTCGACGCGGTCGACGACCGATCCCGTCGACTCGGTAAGTCGACTCGGTCGACTCGGTCGACGATCGACTCCGTCGGTTCGCTTAGGTCATATGACTTATCACGTGACCCTCGTGACTTAGGACCCCGGTTCTCTATACTGTTCCTATTAGTCGTAGCCGAGCCTTAGGCCTAGGCCTATATATAGTATCCTAATTCGTAATAATAGGTCGTTAAATCGAAGAAGAGAAAAGAATACGACTATAATAGAAGCTCGACTTAAAAAGAGGCCTAACTACTATAGTAGTAGATAACGATTCGAAAGAAGGAAATACTATCTAGGTAGACGACGATTCGTAAGATACCTTTCTCTTAGGCGGACGACGATTTATAAGAATAGGCTACGATAATAGACGACTTAAAAGGGAAAATACTATTTTATTAGTAAACGATAATTTATAAGAGACTCGATAATTTAGAAGATATCTTTCTCTTAAGTAGATAATAATTTAGAAGATAACTTTCTTAGATATAATAATAATTTAATTCTAATTCTAATTCTAATTCTAATTTTAATAAAGAGATAATAGGATATAGGGCTATATTCTAATTACTATTATCCTTATATAGGTTATTATTATAAAAGAATAGATATAATTTAAAAGAAAGAAAGTTTAAATAGATATTAATTTAACTTAAAGACAGGAAGCTAAGCTATCTAAGAACACGTCTTTTATCCTCCTTTACCTAGATCACGTGTCTACGAACCACGTGACTACCTAGCGACCGACTAACTTCCCTACTATAATATATATAACTATATACCTACTTACTATTAATAAAGGTTATATAGCCTATTTAATATAATATCTTCTAATAAGCTAACTCTTTAAGTAGGCCTAGATTATTAATATTTAATAAGAATCTTAATAGATATAAATAAAACGTGTTATTTAATCTATAATTCTAATAAGCTATAATATTTTAAGTCCTTTAGCTAAAAGCGTTAAATACTATATTACGAGTAATATATTCCTATAAACCTATAAGATATAAAGCTATAACTTATTTAACTATTACTCTTTTAACTATTAAGAGAGATCTACTTACTTTAATATAATAATAACTTAATATAATATATATTACTCTAACTAGAATCTTATTATATTTAATAAGATATAGAAGAAGGTTTATTCCTAATAGGCCTAGATTAAGAAGTTATATTAGCTTCTATAACCCTATTATCCTATTAAAGAACATCTTTAATAATATTACCTATATTATCTAAGCTAACTTATTATATATACCTAGGTCTATTTAGATCTCGTTAAACTATTAAGATTATAAAGATTAAAATTATTTTTATATACTAATTTAGAAATTAGTATTATATAGTTATAAATAATAGCCTAAACTTGTTATCTACTAGGAATAAGCTAAGATAATACTTTTATCTTATTAATTAATAGATATATACTATGTCTAGAACGTATATTTAATATCGATAGGTAGATAAGAAAGATCTATAACTTAAAAGAAAATTACTAATAATTTTTAGTTATTTTAATAGTAGTAAAGACCTTATAATAACTAAGAGAAAGTCCTAGTATTATTATAATAGGTAGCTATAAAATTGTGATATGGTTCGCTTACTTATAAGGGGGCGTCCGTCACGTGGCTTAGATCGTCGGCGGATGTCCGGAATAATGTCGGTAGCAAACCTCCGACATCTAGGATCATAGTTCTAGGGCACTTGATACGTGGCACGGGATGCCAGATAATACTATTGATTTCTATTATCATTAGGTCTTNGCATCGGACCCCCGTCGGTGGCAGATAGCTAATAAAAAGGGGGCTTCTCTAGACCCCTCGGGGCTAGAGATTAGTTCTATACTAAATCTTTTTCCTGCTACACGTGACTTCTTTGCCTACTAACGCCTCCTCCTTATAATTCGGAACCGAGTCGGGGCCTTTTATATTCCTAGAGAGAAGGTCTTAGCGTAGCGTTTAGAGAGGTTCTGAGTCGGCTATAGCCTAGCGTATTAACTAGTCTATAGGCCCTAGGAAAGGCTTAGTAGGCTAGGTAGTTCTAGGCTAAAGGTCGGCGCTTTAAGAGGTAAGATAAGTTAAGTTTTATAATATAATAAGGTTAATATCTTCGATCTATTTAAGATATTATAAATCTTAACGCTATAAGTCTTAACTCTAGTCTCCGCGATAGGCTATAGTATATATAAGGCAAGGTGTAAGGCCTAGAGGCTATAGCTATAGGGCTATATAAGGCTTCTTAGGATACTTTTTACGTATATACTTAAGTATATCCGAATATTAGCCGGTATAAGTCGGATAGTTATAAAGGGATATATTAAGAGAGTTAGGTAACTAAGAGGTTAAATAACTAGTTAGTATAGTTAAATAAATAAGTTAAGTAACTAAAAAGTCCGATAACTAGTTAATATAGTTAAATAAGTAAGTAATAAGGTAGCTAGGTAGGTTAGGTAACTAAGGGAGCTAAAAGTAAATAGTTAAGTTAAGTTACGTATTAACCCGAAGTTAGATAACTAGTCGACCGAAGTTAAGTAACTTATTAACCGAAGCCTAGCCTTAAGTATAGCCCTAAGTTAGATAATAAGCCTTAGAGAGAAATAGATAAAGAGGCTTTAGAGGGTAGGTAAGAAAGAGAGTATATAAAAATAAAGAGAGAAGAAGAAAAGATAAAGAAAGAATAAGAGATTAAATAAAGAATAAGAGAAAAGAATAAGAAAAGAATCGAATAAAAAGAAAAGAATAAGAAATAGAAAGATAAGAAGAAGAAAGATAAGAAAAAGAAAGAATAGTAAGATAAAGAGTTAGAAGTAAAGAAAGTAAAGATATTAAATATATATAGGTCGAACTTAAGCTAGACCCTAACCCGAAGGCTTACCCTAATCTAGACCCTAACCCGAAGGCTTACCTTAAGCTAGACCTAAAGAGTTATCTTAAGCTAAGTTTTTAATATATTAATTTATTAAATAAGCTAAAAGATGTTATAGAGCAGTCAGGCAGACGTCAAGTAAACAGTGCTCTATTACTTAGAATAATCGACGAAGAAGAGAAGAAGGGAAAGGGAGAAGCTGCCACGTATTTAACCTCTGCCCGAACCTCGCTTAGGCCTAGCGCCGTCACGTGTAGAACAGGTCACGTGAACCAACTCCGTGACAAAAGATAAGAATAAACTAGGCCTATAATATATTAAGATAATATCTAAGCCTAACTATAATAGAAAGAGTTAAAATAATCTAAGTTATTAATATATTAATTTATTTAATTTTTAATATATTAATTTATTAAGTTATTAATATATTAACCTATTAAATAACCTAAAGAAGGACCTTAGGCTAAAGGCTTAATATATTAACTAGAAATCTAAAATAAAAGATAATCGACCTAACGTCCGACCTTAAGCTAAGTTCTTTATATATAAGAGACTAACCTAAGTCTAACCTAACGTATAACCCTAAGCTAAGTTGTCTATATATAAGAGACTAACCTAAGTCCGACCTAACGTCTAACCTAATGTCTTATCTAAAGTCTAACCCGAAGAGTCTTATTCTTTTTATAAGTAAGTAACTTAACGTCCGACTTTAAGTATTATCTAAGGTCTAACCCGAAGGGTCTTAAGGCTCTAAGAGAGACCGACCTAAGGTCTGACCCGAAGAGTCTTAAGACTATAAAGGTAAGTAACCTAACGTCCGACCCTAAGTGTTATTTAAGGTCTAACCCGAAGGGTCTTCAGACTATAAAGGTAAGTAACCTAACGTCCGACCTAATATCCGACCTAACGTCCGACCCTAAGTGTTACCTAAGGTCTAACCCGAAGAGTGTTTACTCTTTAAAGGGTAACTAACCTAACGTTCTACCTAACGTCCGACCCTAAGATAGTCCCTTAAGAGACCCTTAAAGGGAACCTTTTAATATAAGTCGAGGTTAGGGTCTAGGTCTAGGTAAGGGATTAGGTAAGGGTCCGGGTCCGGGTCCGGGTCCGGGTTAAGGGTTAAGACTAACCTTTAAAATATTTAAAAAATATTTTAATATAATACTATTATTTTTATTTCGTTTATAAATAAAATAAAAGTTAATAATCTTTTAATTTTCTTAGGTTTTTATTTAGTTTTATAAAACTATCTTAGTTCTTTTTTATATTAGAATATTTAAACCTAAAAGCTAAATATTTTATAACTAAAGTTAAAAATACTAAATTTATATATAATTTTATTATATATAGCCTATAGAACCGATTATATAAGTATCTAACTATCTCTCGGTAATATATAATCAGCCGTTTATAGTCATCGTATATCCTTAAGCTGTAAGGTATAGTCTATACGGTAAAGCATACTTAGTTAATAGGAAAGAGGCCAGGAACAAGTTATAAGTACAGTTCCTATCTTCACCACTATCTAATAAATTAACGAGTTGAAAACAAACACAATATTTATAAGGAATAGCATGATCGTTTCTAAACTCGTAATTGGTAACAAATATTTCGTTTTAGGTAAGCATAAGCGAATGTCCCGAAAAGGGGGTAGGTGGTAAAGACTCGACAAGGCCTCTTAAAAGTGACCTACGGCTATCATCAGCCCTTACAAGAAACGCCAGCTATTGCCACGTCACAGCTTAGAAGTTATACTCGACCAACATCTCCAAAAGTACTCATTCATATCTTGAGTTCCGCTTTTCTTATCAGATCTGTCTAAACTACCGAAGATTTCTAATTTCTAAAACAATCAGCCATTCTTACCGTTTAGTCAATTTTTTAGGCTTTCCAGTTTTTTGAAGATGACTGAACCTACATCAGAGTGACGAGTCTTTGCTATCCAAGACTTCAACGAGACACTCTTACTCAAGAGTGCATCATGTCCGACGGGAAAACCGCCAAGCCTCTCCACGGAAACCATAACACTACCAATGAAAGACATATCTAAGATCGCGATTCTCTCCTGGCGCTGGGACGACAAAGACGGGCTCTTCGGCTCTCGCAACGCCTGTGGTGTCCTCCAGCACGCCAAGAAAATCGGCATCGAATACCTCTTCGTCGACACCATTTCCATCGATCAAAGCCACCCCGATGCCGAGAAGTCGAAAAAGATCAAGGAGTTCACAGAGCTGTACCACAGGATTCCATTCATGGCGGCTTATTATGACCCCAGGCAGAATCACATTGTGAAGATCATGCGGAGGCCGTGGATCTTATGCGAGGTGCGGCACTTCAAGCACAATCCCACACTCATCACTTACATCAATGTCGACCCTCTGTGCAAAGTGGACAGGCAAGGCGACACCGGCTTCCACATGATGTGCAAGTGGATCTGGTCGTCGGGCTTCACGCCCACCATCCTCGCGCTCCTCGGCGGCGTCTTCACCATCGAGAAGATCGCAGATCTGAGATATATCATGTCGCACTACGAGCGTGTTCTCGCTGCTGCCTTCGCTCAAATGCCACGGAATGATTACCTCCTCACGGCGGCGATTCTCTCGCAAGTTGGCCAGGATAGACGCCAGAAATGTCTGGCTGGATATCGTGACGGTGAAGTATGCGCATTCGTGCTACCAGTGGAAGGCGCGCTATCCCGAGGTCCAGAAAATGCAGAATACCGAGATCCACTGGGATATTTTGCTCGAGGGAGAAATAGGGGCTACTTGGTCTGATTGCTATAATTTTTATAGGGACTGGCATGATTTTCACTTGGAATCTTGGATGAGTTCTGAGAAGGTCATTCTGAAGTCGCTGGGCTTGGCAGCTTATGTTGAGGAGTTTGCTACGCAGGCGGAAGTGAGACTTGTTAGGCTTAGGTCTCTAAGAGTTGAGAAGGAGCTTGTGGTGGAAAATCATTTCGTGGATGTTGGTGAGGTGTATTAGGTGAAGGAAGTGTTGAAAATTGGTTTTTTCATCCTGTTAAAATGTCTCGAGGATTTTAAGAACGTAAGGAAGTGAAAAGAATTCTATATATTTAGAAATAGAGTATAAAGCTCAGAACTAGTGGACGAGATATTTTATTATCGGAGTTAATAACCATACGTAAATAGAAACAGATAATTAATTGCCTAGAAATGTTTGGAAAGGGCCTGGAGGATATCAAACCGTAACTTATCATGATTAATATTGCTATTCTCAACTCGTT
>JAAMPI010001810.1:0-10323 GCA_013054445.1 Cudoniella acicularis | reverse complement strand
CGTTCGTTCATTCGTTCTCTATACCATCCTTTTTTGGGAGTCGAGAAATTATAAACAAATAAACAAAGAATTAAAGAACTGAATCTCACAAATAATTTGCAGATAACTAGCCACTTCAAAATTGAGTTCGTCACTCATTCTCCGGTATTTCGTTGTCTCTTCTTTGCACCTGAACCGTTGTTGTAATGCAAGATCTCATTGTGGTGGGAGTAATTATTGCCATCATTTATCCAGAGCCGTTGCTTAATACTATGCTTAAGGCCGGCGCAAGGTGCTTTTATCAATCCACCTTCTCTGACTCTCCCGTTCTTCTCCCCAAAAAGTGAATCAGGAGCACTTACTAAACTAGATTCACCTTTCACATTCTCCGACTTTCCCGTTATTCTCCTGCAAAATTAAATAACGAGCGCTTGCTAACCCAAATTCACCTTCATATTCCAATAACGCGGGGTATAAAAGCTTTGAGACCACTGAAGAATCACCCAGACTACCAATCGCAGCATTTGTAGCCTTTAGCCAAGCGATCATTCTGCACCTAAACAATAGTATGGAGCGGAAACTCAGGGCTCTCGAGGCACTCAAAGAATCTGTAGGTGGCCAACTAAATTTGGGAAGCTTTGAGGAAATCATGCAGCCTTAGGCTAGATCTTAATACAACGTCGTTGCGCGGGAAGAGGTAATTCGGTTGTTTGGTTGGAAGTTCGGTCGCTTGTTAGGAGTTCGGTTTTCAGAGAGGTTCGGATGTTTTCCCCATCCCTGAACGCGAGCGGATGTGCTGTTGACCAAGAAGTCCAGTTATTTTGTCTCCTTTGTTGCACATGAAGGTGGCTGTTTTCAAGTAGAGATTCCAGTTAAAAGACTGAATAGGGGAAGCGAGCTGTTGCTGCATGAGGAATTTGAGGGAGCTGCTGCCATAACTTATGCGTTCGGATGCCTTTTCTGAGACTTATTGTATGTTGCTTTATATTACCGCATTAGTTAGGAATGGGGATATGAGCTGGAGCATTTCGACAGTTGATGCAGGGAGGGGTAATATTGCGACTTGATTGTGGAGATTGATACTGCGCTGAGAAAGGAAAAGAAGAACGAACTCAGAAGGGAAAATGCAAGGTTATGTATATGTATATATATAGTACATTACTTGTAGGAAGAACATTTGTAGCATAATTAAGTCAGCTTGGAATGCCCTGACCCTAATCATTAAATAACAAAATATATATACAGGTCGTTTGTCCTAAGCCAAGTAATAATATGCACTCGAAAAATTAGTGGCATTCGAAAATGTAAAATTGGTATTACTCACTGTAATGAACTGTTTGGGATTGTTGGGCTTATAAGAAGCTGGAATATATTCTAAAGTTCAAGCGTCCGTGGCTGAAATGGCAATTATGGGGGGATGCAATGAATTTATTCCGTTGCGCTGGTGGAGACAACACGTTCGTCTTCTCCTGAATAGCCTTCGGCGTCGCTGATAGAAGGCGAATCTATTTTTGAGGTAAATATAGGAGAAAAATGCGGTTGCGAATTTGTTGTTTGTGATAAGTGGGAGACGTTGCTCGTGATAGAGGCTTGGGATCCAGTTGACAATGAACGAATATGGCCAAGGCCGGTATCCCTAGAGTTTTTTGTGGTTGTTTCTGGTACGAAGTCTGCATCGAGTTCGACGGGCAGGGAGTAATCTAGATTTTATCAGAGTTGAGGCGGAAACATGGATCAATGGAATTGAACTCACCCATCATCTCATGGACTAGGCTACCGTTTATTTCTGGCACAGCAGACTGATAATCCTCCTCGTTAAGCGCCACGGAGGAACCGTGGAGCCATTCGGAAACCCAGCGTTGATTATCGGTTCCAGCATCCAAATGTGTAGCAAGCTCTGGCCGGTGCCGATCCTGCCGAAATGTTGCGCGACGAAGGAATGAGAAGCCTCTGCTGTCCGCCCTGACCCGACCGACGGTATTTCTTTTAGCTTCTTTGAGGAGGTCGCGCACTCGTTGTTTCCGCTCCTCAGAAATATCACTGGTATCAGAAAAGCCAACTGTATCAGGCATGAGAACGAAGCCCCAACCCTTAGAGTCTTCACCATCGTCGATAATTTCGGCCCCTTCCTCCAACAGTAGTTGAAGCACCTCCGGGTGACCATGGTATGCTGCATATCGAATGGGTATATAACCATGTTCGTCACGCTGCTTAACTGGTGCACCTTTCTGTAAAAGAAGTCGAACGACCTCAAAATGCCCGGCTGTCGCAGCAAGGCAAAGAGGAGAATCTTCACCGGGTCTGCTTTCAAAAGGCATACTTAGTGGTTCGCCATAATCAAGTAGCCTTTCTGCTACTTTTATGTGGCCTTTCTTGCATGTAATGCAGAGTGGACGGTCACCGATGGAGTCCCTCGCATTTATATTGATTCCTTTTTGGTAAAGAGCCTCAACAATCTCAACAGAACCGTTCCCTGCGGCAATATGAATAGGCCTTTTGTCGTCTCCTGGAACTTGTGCTTCTGGTTGAGCACCGGCGCTGAGAAGTAAACGGACAATATCGGACTCCTGGATGCCACAAGCGTAATGTAAAGGTGTGCGGCCTTCGCGGCAGCGGTAATCTACCGAAGCGTTTTTTTGAAGCAAGAAGTCCACGACAGCGAAATGCGAGCCAACGACTGCAAGATGAAGCGGTGTAAAGCCGTAAATGTCTGTGGCATGAATTGGTATTTTCGATGCCAACAGATGCTCTGTAATTTCCAGATGGCCATTTCTACATGCCCAATGCAAAGCATTTGCCCCTTTGTCATCCAAACTTTTAGTCGATGCTTTCCTGTAGGCAATAGCAATGTCAGAATTTCGCTTGGTAAAATGAGATGAAAAATTAAAGTAGTTCTAGCTCACAAGCCATATTAAAAGTTCATTGGATGACGGGCATACAATAACAGCCAAAGAAAAAGTACTTGAATGGAACACACCTTTTTAGCAGGAATTCCACGACTTGATAATTTCCAGAAGATGCCGCACAAATCAAAGAAGTTTTGGAGTCCTTGCCCAAAGCCTCAATGGAAGCTCCTTTCTGGAGTAGAAGTTCTGCAAGGAGATAGTGCCCAGTTTCGCAAGCATAATGGAGAGCTGTCATAAAATTACGCTCTCTCGCTTCTATATGCGCATTATGGCTTAACAATAGCTCGGCCATTTTCGTATCTCCTTGTTTTGTTGCGGTATGGAGAGCAGTCAACTGGTCAGTTGCGCGTGCATTGATTTTGGCTCCTTTGGCCAAAAGAATTTCAACCTCCTTTAAATGCCCACGATTAGCAGCAATCCAAAGTGGTGTCTGCTTGCTCTTATTAGTGGCTTCTATATCAGCATTTTCTTGAAGCAGTACTTCCATTACTTCACAATGGCTACGAGAGGCGGCTAGGTGGAGAGGAGTCCATAGGTCGCAGTCTCGAGCATCTACTTCGGCATTATGTAGAAGCAATAATTTCACTACCTCAACATTCCCACAGTGAGCTGCAACCGCGAGAGCCGTTCTCTCCGTGATAGTATGACGAGCTTCGATGTCATTGCCATTGTTAAGCAGCGTTTCAACCATTGCAAGGTCTCCAGTCTGGGCATCTCTCACTATTGCAGGTGTTTCCAGCCCGCCAATAGATGTGATATCAATACTTTGATTGTCATTTGTGTCTCGATTTGGTGTTTGCCGTTGTCTCGGTAGGAAACCTGCACCGGCCGATTTTGTCCGTCGAGCGGTTGATGATAATTTCGAGACACTGAAAGTGTTTAGTCTGGTGAGGGGAGATAACCAGAACTTCTTTTTTGCTGGGCCGGACACACTTTCTGCCATGCCAGGAAATCTCGCAGAAGAAGAAAGCCAGCGCCGAACATTCAAGTTTGGCTCTATGGAAGTTGTGCTATCACGTCGATGAATGCTTAAATTCGTTATATCCGGTGGCAATCGGGCTTCGGGTATGCCGGTTCTCGAGGGTGAAGTAGGTGGTAAAACAGTGTGTCTTCGTTCGATCATTGGGACTTCTCTATTGGAACCTCGGTCGTCTCCTGAATTTGCTAATCCTACAGGCTTTCTGCGAATACGTGGTAGAACACCAACATTCTGAGCTGTACTCCTGCTAACTGATACAGATCGATATGGCTCCGTAGCAAGAACTCGGTGGTCGAAGTCGAAAACTGTTCCCCCGGCAGTGGATTGGCGACCGATTCCTACTGCGCGCGAAGCTGCCGAACTTTGTGATTCCCGTAACGTCTTTGTATCATCCGCAACTCTTTGAATTACGTTCCGGTTTTCCTTCAATCTCAACAATCTCACTTGCGACATTGCATCTCGACTTGAAAGTCTGCTGTTAGCAAATAACTTAGTATCCGCAATGTAAAAAACCCACCATTGTCCAGCTGTCAGAAGGAGCTGCAGAGCCTGGACTTGCCTAGACAACCTATCTTGGTGTGCTTTCATACTGTCTTCGTTCCAAATCGCCCGTACTTTTGCTCTCATTCCCAAAATTGGCGGGACCGCGCCAGGAGACGTTTCCGTGCCTACCATTAAATCTTTAATCTCCTCTGCCAGGACATCCATAGCGACCTTACAACCTTCAAGGGAAACCTGGAGCCCATCGAGAAATCTCTTTTCCTTAGGAGAGTCCTCGGAATTGAATTCGGCCCAGTCACAGATTTGTATGATAGCAGCCTTAATGGTTGACATTTGACCAATAAGTAGTCCGATTGAGGTGTCGGCATCTCTAAATTTGCCTCTGAGAGTATGAAGGCTTTGAATTGTCGTCCCAATAAATTGAGCGATTTGAATAGAGGAGGCCACAACCCCGATCAGTGTCGCAGGGTCCATAGAGTAAATTACTGCTTTGGCTTGGCCAAGCGTTTTCGTTTTGCAGCTCTCGAGCTGTTCAAGCCTTCCAGCCGAATATAGCCCTTCTGAATCATCTGCAGTCAGTAAAATGCGTAGTGGGAATGATTTGAATTGGATGAAGGTCTGATTAAAGACTTGGGTGAGCTAAAGAGCGAACAATTGGAAGATGTCGCAAGATGCTCATTTTTCAGAGCCTTGTCTCCGAGTTGCCACGGGCAATTGTCAGTGTGGCGCTCCTTGCCCTGCACCAGCTGCATTCCCAGAACCAAGTAGGAAGTCAATAAGCCCAATCAATTGCAAGAAAACCGCCTCGCGGGCAGCCGTACAGGCTGCAGCTGCAACGTGGTCATCATGTCAAAAGGCAGACTCAAGCCTCGCCGGGTAACTAACGCAAACTGCACACACGGCGATATATTTGCGACTTTGAGGCTGGGCTGAGTGCGAACGCGAATAGAACTTTTGTTTTTAAATTGGAGAAGTT
This sequence comes from Cudoniella acicularis, assembly GCA_013054445.1. Classification (NCBI taxonomy): domain Eukaryota; kingdom Fungi; phylum Ascomycota; class Leotiomycetes; order Helotiales; family Helotiaceae; genus Cudoniella; species Cudoniella acicularis. The sequence continues at coordinate 4,982 of JAAMPI010001810.1, read as the reverse complement.
GCAAAGATGTTGGCGCGAAGCGATGATTGCTTGACAACCGATTTTGTCCCGACACGTGACAAATTCGACAAAAAGTAAAAAGGGTTACTGGCTTTTCATTTTATTAAAAAAAAATATATATTGAAAAAGAAATGTAATTGGCCAAACGAAAAGCGGCCTTGGCAGACTTGCAAAGTCTTGCCAGGCGAGACTTACAATCATACTTTCCGGGCAGGACTCTAAACATCCACGATCATGGGGAATTACGTCCATGGAGTGCGATGAGCTTTTTTGAAAAAAATGGCAGCGTGGGAATATCTACAGGTACTTTCTGAGTTTTTGTTTCATCTGGAAGAACGAGCACTGAAAGTCCTTCACAGAAAGCACACTAAGCCTGTCAGCGAGGGCATGTCGTAGCGCAACTACTACAAGCACCTCCCTCCAAGGTCACTTCGCTTCTTGACGATAACGAAGATGGTGTCACAGCTGCCAGAAGAGCAGTCCGAAAGCAGGGATCTCAGGGAAAGCCAGCTATTCCGATTGACTCGCCACCAAGAAGTAACAGACATCCACAATTGCAAAATAATTCAGCCTCAATGCTCAAATACCACCCGGCCGCAAAGTCACGCTCGTCTTCTGTTATTTCCTCGGCCACACTAGCGACCGAATCTGCCACTGGTCGAGACATTAAGCTCGAGCCAGAATCCAGCAAATGACGACGCTCACCTTCTGTTGCCTCGACCGCTATGCTAAAGACCACTAATCCTCCCAGAGATGGCTTACAACCTGAGGTGTAAATCAAGAACAAATTTGGTAGCAACACAAAAAAATATTGGTCTTGAGGCTTCTGAGATGGTAGCTCCAATGGTCACCCCCTCTTCAAAAGTAGCATCCAAGAATTTTAATGGGCCGGAAGTTGAAGTGAAGAAGGAAGTGATTGATCTTGAAGTTCCCAGTACGCATGAGGTTCGGGCAATGTCAGTGGGAGAGGGTGAAGGTTGATTCCTATGACGAACCCAATAAAAAGAGAATCAAGATCGAAGAGGATGCTATCATGAACATTGCCGCTCTTCCAACTTCAACAGCTAAAATCGAAGGGGGTAAATAAGAGCATCAACACAAGGTCTCCGAGGACAAAACAAGCACGGGCGTTGAGACTCTTTCTGCTCCGCGCCTGACATTCAACTCCAATAATCAGTCGACAGCAGACACTCCCAAACGGGTCAAGTTTGAGGGTGATGACAAGATGGATTGTTACGGGCCCGGAAGAATTTAAGGAGGGTGATGTGCACAACAACAAGAAGCCGCACAGCGGATCCTCATGGGGAAAAAGAGATTGGAGGAGTTGGAGTGGAGGGCTAAGTTGACAACGAGAAAGAGAGGGAGAGAAGCAAGTTAACTAGGCGATCCAGAGGATACACAAGAGGATGGATGGGGACTACTTGTAGCAGTCTAGTGCGCCTCTCACAGCGGGAAGTCTTCGCAATGAGTGTTTTCGAGTTTCGTTCGACTCAACCCTGGCATTTGGTGGTGACATTGGCAGAGATATTTTGATGTCAGCTTTTTTTCCGTGCGGCAGTTTCTATAGGAGGTTGCTATTTGCCTTTCAAAGTCGGGAGGAGGAAATAATAAAAGAAATTGATTGTGTTGAACGATGAAGAGAGCAAATAAAACATCTCTTTCGAGGGAAACACGTGTCTTTCGTGAAAACCGGGGGTGTGCATGCGTAAAACATGGGAGTGCTGATATAATGTTATCGGTGCATTTAGCCACGACAACTCGGCACTTGAACTTCCATCAACCAAATTTCCTGGTGATATGACTTTGCATGCTCGAATTGAGGTACTGCATCTATCCGCTGTCGGCCCACAGCTCTAAACCGGCCTATATAGCATTAATGTAAGTGTTTTCCTTTTCCTCCCGATCTTCCAATTCTACCAATTCCGCGTTTTTCGTGCTTTCCATCCATCGGCTTCATCATGGCGACGTCTCCACCTGAAAACGCGAAAGCATTGGTCTTAGGTTATAGCGATGTTCATCCTTTCTCGAAAGTCAACATCACAGACCGAGCCAGCGTTCAAGAACTCCTCAAGACCCTCCTCGATCCGTTGAAGCCACATTTTTCGCCCCTCAAAGCCACGATACGCGTGCCTGGATATACGGCTGTGCGATTTGATTGTAAGGCGGCAGAAATTGAGGGGATATGTCGGCCAATGTGGGGTCTTGCGGGGTTACTTGGAGGAGGAGGCGAGTATGAAGGCACAGATTGGTTTGTGGAGGGCTTGAAGGCTGGAACGGATCCCGAGAGTCCTGAGTTTTGGGGCTGGCCAAGAGACAATGACCAGAGGATGGTTGAAATGTGCCCATTGGGCTTTACACTTGCTGTTGCACCGGTCTTCTGGAATTCTTTGAACGAAAAAGAACGTACAAATGTCGAGAATTGGCTAGGAAACTCAATCAATCAGAAAAATATGCCGAACACGAATTGGCTGTGGTTTAGGGTCTTTGCGAATCTAGGTCTGAAGAAAAATGGAGGGAAATACTCTCAAGAGAAGATTGAACAGGATATCATCCACTTGAATTCTTTCTTCCGCGGCGATGGCTGGTCAAATGATGGCCCCGAAGGCATATGGCAACAGGACTACTACAGTGGTAGTTTTGCTATCCAATTTCTTCAACTTCTTTACGCGAAACTGGCTGGAGATTACGATCCCGAAAAAGCAGCCGAGTTCAAAAAGAGAGCTCAGGACTACGCATTGGACTTCATTCATTATTTCGACGAAGAGGGACGTGCCACACCATTTGGCCGGAGCGTAGGATATCGATTCGCCATGGCAGGTTTTTGGAGTGCTCTTGCATATGCGGATGTGGAGTTACCAGCGCCGTTGACCTGGGGTATGGTAAAAGGCATTCTGCTGCGAAATCTTCGCTGGTGGCAGACCCAGAACCAGATTTGGGGTCCTACTGGCACCTTAACGATTGGCTACTGCTATCCAAATATGTACATGTCTGAGAACTATAATTCTCCTGGAAGTCCGATGTGGGCCTGTTTGACGTTCATTTGTTTGGCGGTTCCGCAGGATCATCCATTATGGACCTCAGAGGAAGAGCCATATCCAACCCATCTATTTTCGAAGGTCAAACCGTTGAAGCATCCCGGCCACATACTAAGTTACCTGGGCGGTCATCGATTACTGCTTTCCTCAGGCCAAGCATGCAGCTATCCTATGAGAGCGACACATGCAAAGTATGGTTCCTTTGCATACAGCAGTGCATACGGATACTCTGTGCCTACGGGATGTTTCACGCTTGAGCAGTACTCGCTTGCTTCTCAGCTTGGCTTTTCAGATGATCGTGGCGAATTCTGGAAGGCTCGTCGACTCTGTGAAGAGGCATCGATAGAGACATATGATGGTCAGCCGGTTTTGAGGTCAATTTGGAAACCATTTCCCGATGTCAAGGTTAAGACATACCTCATACCACCTGTTGAGGAGACGCCAAACTGGCATTTGCGAGTACACAAGATCCAAGCTGGTCGTGAGGTGATGACCGCTGATGGGTCTTTTGCAATTTGCAATGAGAGGAAGCTGGATGAGCGATACCTTGATCTTTACGACTCAAAGACCTGCGAAGGCACAATGCCGAAGATTATCGGAAATTATGATCTTAATACTCCAGAAGGCAGCTCTCCTGGCGCCGTCGGTTCTTTTGTAGTTTCCAAGGGTGCTGTGGGTATTGTTGGACTGGAGAAGAACAGCCCGCGTACAGCTATGCTCGTGAATGCCGACCCCAACTCGAATCTTGTGGAGAGCAGAACTGTTATACCAACATTACAACACACGATCAAGAAAGGAGAGACTGTATGGTATTTGACGGCGATCTACGCGAAGCCTTCCGGTAAAAATGTCTTGCCGGAAAGCTATCTTGATGGTTGGGAGAAGAAGCCTGACCTTCCTCATTGGTTGAGGGTTGAATTGGCAGCGTTTGTTGCCGCCAACGCTTTCTAGACCTTTTCAAAAAATTCAATGTTGAACTGAGGATATAGCCAAGCATTTGACTCAGCTCTCTATTTATTGGCATACCACTAACAGTGATCGAGGATCTTTGTCAGCTTTGCTGTCTCATGAATTCCGTAACCGGTAAGAGATTCAGAATTATACTACGACCCTAAGCCATCCATAATCATGGGTGTCAAGCCACTGCATGGTTTCTCGGCTGGTCTGGCTAATTGCAACCGTCATATATATTACCTCGGACCGTCCTCACGAGAGAATCATGCTTTTCTTGAGCCATTTTCTCGATTCAGCCAACCTTACCAACCTGCAAGGCTCGCATATGCAGGCTAGAAGCCGCAAACTTCGGCCTCTTTGTTGTTGCGTGAGCCAAGGCTATGTGAATAATTTGTTCCTTGTTTCCCTTTTGTATTTGCGCGTCTTCGGTACTTCTTGAAAGTTGCCAAGCATTGGACGTTGGAAAATACTTTTATATTTTCCATTAATGGATTGCACAATTCGAATGTGGAGCACATATTTATAATCACGTGCTATAGCTGGCTGCCACTCACAACCTACGAAGTTTTGGATTCTTGGCTGTGCCTCGTAGTCCGAAGAGGATCATGGATAAGTTTGGGCCATACGAGCCGAAGTGTTTCTCTAGATTGCGAGAGTGGGGCACCCCTCAAGCCCGGCCCTACTTCGAATTTTGGTGCTTCTCTTCACATTGGCCCAATCCACGATTCCACTGGGCATGCGGAATGGCTCATCGTCTTCCCGGCTACCTGCAACAGCGGTGGTTGCTTTTATCCAGATTCTGATTGGCTCGTTACGTATTTACCCGACTTGCACGAGGATGATTTAGATATAATCCGAGCTGCAGACCAGGGTGACGAGCTTTTGGGTAGTAGTGCCCTGCTCTCTTGGAGCCGTCGTCCTTTTGTCCTGAAAAGCTCCGAAACGGGTATTTGAATAAATATTACCCTTCTGCCATATTTCTCCCTTCTTTCT
>JAAMPI010000181.1:0-54886 GCA_013054445.1 Cudoniella acicularis | reverse complement strand
GGGGGGGGGTCTAGGGACGTTGCTATTCCCTTCGACGGCGGGGAATTTCGATCCCTCCATACCTAGATGAAAAAGGGGTGGATGGCGACAAGTGAGGAGCTTCGCCGACGTATAGCCGGGACCGATTGGGATTCTGCCACCATCCACCGCCCATTAACTGGTTGCCTGTTCTCCGAAATTCCGAAGTCATCCTTCTTACACAACAACCTCATCATTCTCAATCAAATTTTTATGCCCTGATGGACCGACCTTCCCTTAGAGATCACGATCAGTGTGAAGAATTTTGTAAATATTATCCAGAAACGCCGGAGAAGCCTCGTTGGTATTATGAGTACAGGGTTCCGGACTCCCCTTCAGTCACAATCGCCATAGTTGATCCTTTGCCTCGCCGGATTTACAAGTACTTCGTTTCAATAGGGGCCTTCTTTTACAAGTGCCTCTTTTCAAGACGAAGGCCTGATTCTCAGCCTCGCTGGTATTATGAGCGCTTCTCTCCACCCGCACCACTTGATTCTCTGCCTCGTCCGTTTATTGGCCTGCCTATTCAACAACTAGATGAAGATGAGATGTCAAGAAGAACAGATGACGGCCATCCATACTCCAAAGCATCTTTTTATATCCTGCCGACCGAGATCCGGCTTCAAATATACCGCCTTCTTCTCGTTTCCTCTAGACCTCTCCATCCCATCTGCTCAATTTGCAAAAGCGTCCTTCATCCTGTAAGGGCAGTTCATCCACGGCGTCTCCGTGTCCACCCTGCTATTCTCAGTTGCAGTCAACGAATCAACGCAGAAGCAACGCCCATTTTATATGGCGAAAATATATTCGAACTGATGGCGTGGCCAAGGCAAAATAGCATTTCTCACTTCTGGAACCTCTCTTCAAAAAACATCAGCCTTCTAAGCCGAATCCAGTCTTTCGAAAAATTGAACCTTGAAGCTTGCAGCTATTTGCTGTCAGACTTTGTCGGCCTCAAAGAATTGGAATTTCGCTTCAAAGGGGACTCCGAGAAATGGACTTCTTTCGCCAGAAGCCTCAGCCCGAAATTATCGCGCGTCGAGCGCATCACCATCATAATCAAGCCACAGATTTCTGGGTCAGCATCGCGTCACTGGGAGCAAGATCCAACCATCAATTTTCTCGAAGAATATAAGCAAAGCTACCATGCTGTGCTTACCGAACACGGCATCTTCCCAGATCACAGCTATGTGCACCTCGAGTACCGGCCTGCTATATGGTCACCGGAAGAGAACTTGGAATCACTGAATCTGCTCTATCGTTTACCGGGGCTCTTTCGCCTTGTTGTCGCTAGACGCGAAACTACGAAATCTACTCTCGAGCCTTGGTCGATACCGGGAGATCCTAATTATACTATGTATCGGTAATGTCAAATCCGGAGAGACGGGCCGTCTATTTTTGTGGAATAACATTGTCCCGAATATCCTCTTGAAATTCCCGATCCGGACCCGGTTGACGCTACTCTGGATAAATGTGCGGCTCTTTTCGAATAGCGTCATCTGGCGAATTTAGCCTTGAAGGTACCGAAGAATCTATGCCAAGTCTCCCAAGAAAAACATTGCATAGGGTTGCAGAATCCCGACTGTTTGGGAAGTTCAATCTGGCTGGCATGGGACAGATACTAATACCCAGTTTTCATGTTAAAAGTCGCTAATTATTATACTATATGCACCATTTTGTTTTCAACCTCGCAAACTGAGCGGACATATGGATATTTGTCTTCGGTATGGATTCTTGGCACACCCTGTGGGTCCATCCGTACCTGCATTTCTTTTAGCCTGTTCGTGTATATTGCAGTACCGGTTTAATGTTCTTCCTCGCCCCTCACCCCATCTATCAAATATGGACCCTGTACGCGGAGCTTTAATAAAATGTTCATTCTTCCCCGGACTATCTTCTTTCTTTTTCTTTCTTTATCTCTTGGGTTTTCTTTCTCTTGATTCTAGCATATTCAACAAAATGATCATTCAGGCAACAATATTTTTATTCGCTGTCTCCATTTTCTCTATTCTCCAAGGCACAGATGCACGCCATCCTCAGACTAAAAAACTAAAGCGCTGGCAAAATGACAACCACTGGATTCCAACCTGGGGAAGCATGCCCCAACTAACAGAACCAGCCAATCTCCCCTCCCCACCATTCGTAAGCTCTTCTATAAATTCCAATTCGCCTCTTCCAAGTTATAATTTTCTTGCAATATTCAGAACCAAACCGGTGAAGTCTTTTATAATTCAACAATCCGCCAAACAATCCACACCTCGATAGGAGGCTCCCAAATCCGCATCCAAATCTCCAACGCATTCGGCATCTACGACTTACCCATAACAGCCGTCACCGTCGCGCTGCCAGTCAATGGTAGCGCGGGAATCAGTGGTATTCAACCTCATTCTCTTAAGAGTGTCACATTTAGCGGAAGTGCAAATTATACGATTCCTCAGGGCGCGCTGGTTGTCTCGGATCCGATTGATATTGAGGTGGCGCCGCAGTCGATGTTGACGGTTAGTTTGTACTTGGCGGAGGGACAGCAGAGTAATTACATTACCTCGCATCCAGGGAGTAGGACTACGTCGTGGTGGACCCAGGGGAACCAAGTGTCTGCGGCGAGCTTGACCGGGTCATCACTTGCGAGCGGTGCGCATTGGTACAAGCGTTTTTTCTTTTTTAGAAGATGAATGAAACTGACTTGAAGCAAAGGTACTTCCTCAGCAGCGTCGAAGTTTCCGCCTCAAGAGATACTCAAGCTTTCATTATAGTAGGAGACAGCATCACCGATGGCCGCGGCAGCGATACGGACAAAAACAACCGGCAAGTAACCCACACCCCTTGTCTCCTTTCGCATTTCGCTAACAATACCTCCCTCACAGATGGCCCGACCTCCTCCTTGCCAAGATGCAAAAAGATCCAGACACCTTAAACATAGCAGTGATCAACGAAGCTGCAGGCGGCAACCGCCTCCTCTACGACGGCCTCGGCCCCAATGGCCTCTCCCGCATCGACCGCGACGTCCTTTCTCACCCCAACGTCGAATACGCTATGCTATTCATCGGTGTAAACGATATTGGCACTGCATCCACTTCCCCATCCTCCCAGCAAAACGTAGGCAATCGTCTCATAGCTGCTTACAAGCAAATCGTTCTTCGTTTGCATTCGTTTGATATTAAGGTTTTTGCGTCGACGATCACGCCCTTTAGTGCGCCGGGGTTTAATGTGACAGTGCAGGGTTATAGTGATGTTGAGAGGGAGAAGACGAGGCAGAGGGTTAATGGGTGGATTAGGGATAGTGGGGTTTTTGACGAGGTCATCGATTTTGATGCAATTGTGAGGGATCCTGAGGCGGAGGCGGAATTGAGTGCAGAATATAATTCGGGTGATTATTTACATCCCAATGTTGCGGGGTATCAGCGGATTGCTGATACGTTTCCGCTGAGTGTGTTTGAGTAGGCGCGAGGAAAAGGGGGGGGTTCTTCACAAATCAAGCGAGAGCCGGAAGGCTTCATGCTCAGTGTTGAAGTGTTCTACGAAAAATGAAAACTCTTGAACAGCAGCAAATGACATGAATAGACCAGTTGATTCATAAACAGACAGCAAACGAGCCCCTTGTTCTGTTGGATCTTCATATGGCTTCAACATGACAATGCCATTCGGACCAGCATCTTCAACACCAAGGTCAAAAATATATCATGAAGCAGATACATCTCGTTGCAAGAAAAAAAAAGGCAATAAATATATGGATGCAGAGGTGCTAGTGATGCGCACGACCAGCAGTGTACTCCCATGAACTCAAGGAATTTGAGATGTTATTTTCGAATTTTCCTAGACATTTTCAAGTGAAGCAATTACTGCCAGACTCCATGGTAACATTACTGGGGGTAACATGCAGGTTCATCTAATCTCCAGATCCGTAATTAACAAGAACTTCTGCTCATTGATTCATCCCAAAATTATGATGTCTCGAAATTCAGAAGCGGAGGTCGGCAGTCATCATGCAACGCGAGTAGAAAAAAGGAATGAGATGAATCTTGAAGGCAGGAAAAAACGAGTAAAACGAGTGCCTATAGTCTCTGTTGACTGAACTTCATGGTTTCTACTTGACTCACTTGAGCCACGTCCGATCGCGATGGAGCTTCGATTCCCACTACTTTGCCTCTTGCGAAGCCATTTATTAGTAGTCCATATTCCCCTCATATGTGTGTTATTTCTGTGGTCGGGTAAGGAACAATGCAGAAAATATCGAGCGATGTTGACTTTTTTTGATTGAATCAACTGCGGTCACAAGAGCTTCAGTAGAGCAGCCAACTATGTGTAGGTATGTTCTCGGAGGCCGGAGTCCGATCTTACCGATAGCTGCCGAAGGTTTGCTTTTGTCTTGTTCAGGATTCTATCATTTTATATATGTGATATCGAGCAGACTGCAGAAAGGGCGTTGGACTGTAATGTCAATGACTATGTTGAGCACGACGAGAAGCACGACGATGGCAGCCACAGAAGGAAAGCGAGAAATAGCACTCGTGGCCGACATCGACATCAACATCCACCAGCCCCAAGACCACGACCAGTACCTGGATGAGGAACAGAAACCATCCAACTCTGCCAGTAACACCATACTGCCCTCTACCCCCACGCCTGCTGTCCCTGATAACACTGAATATGACAACTTCAGTGACTGTATACACGGCGACACCGAGGAGGACTTGGATCCTAACCATTCCGGCTCTCTTTACGATGTCTCTACCCTTCAGGGCTGCGAGCGTTTGGATCGTTATGTTAACGGTGCAACTCTGCCAGTACACTTGGGCGACCTCATCAACCACAGATATCGTGTAATGCTGAAGATTGGCCATGGATCTTATTCCACTGTGTGGTTGGCTGCTGATGTGCGAAATCAGTATGTGAATTTATCTCAGTCACAGAACCCGCTAACCAATTTCCAGTGGCAGGCACGTTGCACTCAAATTCCTGCGTGACGGAGAAAAGGACGAACTTCACTGGCACGAGTATCTTTAAGCAAGAAGCATACAAACTACGCCGACTTTGACTGCACATACTGCTTCAGGTCAACTATATATCCTCCCTCTTTTGAACTCCTTTCAAGTCGTCAACCAAGTAAACAAGCAAACACACCAATATACTGTCCTAGTTACGAACGTTCTGATTCCTCTCTATACGCTAAGCCTGGAACGAAAACAGCAGTTAAATTTCAAGACTCCCCCCTTCCAACTAGTACAAGGCGTGAGATTTTTGCATGGGAGCGGCATGACTCATGGAGGTACGTAGGATTGAACGGTTAGAATGTACAAGAAACCCCTCTTATGAACCTATAGATCTCTCTTTGGGAAACGTCGCTTTACGAATCCCTAATCACCAACGTGGTATCCATGCTTTTCAAAAATTCTACGACGCGCCACGAACCCTTGTTATCGTACCGGACCATAATTTCTTCATGTCACCCTTCTCGTACTTCCCTCGATACCTGACCTCCAACAACACCTTTTCCGACTATGTGAAGGAAGAGATAGGGCTTTCACTCTGCCGTGCACTTAAGAAGGCCTATGCTTCCTCTGCGCTTGAATCAGCAAAGATACAGATCCTCGACCCAAGCAACCGTATACTCTTATCCTCTCTCTATTCTTTATATTATCTACATTACAAGTTACAACTAACCCCGTTTCCCGTGTGGCGAATCTTAGCCCCCCAACTCCATTACCATCGATCACTTGTCATATTCGTGGGCCGGAATTCGCAACGAATGACATCAACAGCAACGCAGTTCCAAAAGTCGGCGGCTTCCCCTGTGGTGTCTGGGTCTTAGCTTGTACCGTGAGTTCCGCCTCCTCTCTCTCTCCCTAGAACCTGGCTCGATAATTTCTAACACGTATTTTTCTCCTTAGATGTGCGCTCTTGTCTTCGGGCCTACCTATCCATTCGAGAACACAGAATTTGGCCCAGAAGAATTCCTCTGGGAAATCCAGCAGAAGATCGGCTCTCTCCCCGCCTCTTGGGTGATCCCGGAGCTCCCGAAACCCGTTCCCTGGGAATTTTGGTTTCACGACACGCTCAATTGGCCGGATACCTTTTGGCAGGGCCTAGTAACAGGGTATAAGGGCCCGTGTCGGTGGGAACAGGACGAGTTAGAGGGGTTGATACGTTTGGTAAGAAGGATGCTAAGAGTTGATCCAGCTGTAAGACCGTCTATTGAGGAGATTGTTTCTGATGAGTGGTTTAATTCTATAAAGGGATTATAAAAATAATAAATTAAGACTGACTAGAAATTGATTACTGTTGAGGGGTTAGCGCAATAGCAGGTTTTAGTTGAAGATTGCTGTGCACGTGACTAAAGAATAGTGAGAAAAGAGCTTGAACCCAATGCCTGCGCGTAGGCAGACGGGGGATCTGACTAATTTTTCAATACCTTTAAGATTAGAGGCTAGGCTCTTAGGAGAGGCTGTGGAGCTTAGAGAGGCTATACTGGCTTATAATCGATAATATTAGCTACTATATTTAAATATTAAACTTAAAAATTATTTTATTATTAAGGAATAAAATATAACTAGAAATAAAATGAAAAGAATAATTAAAAATATGTATCTTTGGTTATTTAAAGATATAAAAACTAGCTAAAAGATAAGAGAATCTTTAGATTATATATACTTAAGTCTTATAGCCAGAAGTTATTTTATAAGAAGGTAGTAAAGCTTTTAAGTGATTTAGAATAAATAATACTAGAAGTGATATCTTAGGATAAAGTGATGCCTAGGAGTAAAATCTTTATTCTATACTCTTTCAATATATGTATTACCCCTTAATCAACCTTAAATTAGAAAAATTTAACTCCCCGACCTTTGCTCTCTCAAGACTAAGGAATAAGACACCATTTGACCATGGCGGTCAAGGCTAAGCCGCTATCCAGCTCAAGAGGTCGAGGGACTCATAGGAGGCTTAGAATGGTTCGTGGAGAGTTGGATCTTGCTACAGTGGTGGACTGCTTGTGGCTTTGTGCGTGTTTGAGGTGGATGAGATGGATGTTGGAGAAAGAAGAAGAGGGGAGAGGAGAGAAAAGAATTTGGAATTTGGGTTGTGGTGGCGCGTTGGCTCGCGTCGCTGATGGGGAAGGAACGAGAGGGGCCACTTCCGAAAAGGGGAAATCGCCCTCCCCAGGCTCATCAAGAATAAGCTCTATAGTATTTGGCGGCGTATTCGTAAACCACTCTTTCCATTGCTCACCTACGCCCTGACCACGTGATTTAAAGCCAACTATCATGTGGGTGTCATCTGCCGAATTGGTAGAGACTGGTTGCATAGCACGGCTTGCTTGACCCCCGAAAGGTGTAAGCATAATGCCCCTGCCGTTCTTCTCTGAAGTCAGCGTGCAATGAACGGGCGTTGTCCTGTGTTTCTAGCCTGGGGTATTTCTTAATCGGGCGAGGATGCCTTTGAATAGCCCCGAAACAGAGAAAGGTTCTTTGATGATAGCAGCAGATTCAAGCTGGTCAATAAGAGCTTTTGTGAAGGAGCAGTCGCATAGAACCCACAGGTGGCAATCAGGTCAGTGACGCCGCAGAATAGCGAATGTTGCATCACGCGGGTATCTGCCGATGCACAGCAATCATGAATTAGAATAGCATCGGATTTTGATATTTCAAAAAGAGATTGAAACAGGTTTGCCGGCATCTTGGGCCATTTACTATCCGACGTCCTATATATGTAAGTCTTAGGAAAGTAGAGTAAATGGCGGCACTTATGCTGCCCAGTAAATATCATTCCGTTCTTCGTATAACGCTCCATGCCCACCGTAATAGAGAATGTAGAGGGTGTCTGGCGAGTCGTCTTTGAACTATCTGATACATTCCGAAAGAGCATGAACGGGTTTGCGGTCTGGCATCTGGAATTTGGTAACATCGTGATGGTAATAGCACCCAAAAACACGACCCAGGTCATCCGATTTCCAGCGTGCTAGGAGCACTTTCGCCCTTGTGTGTCTCGACTTTGTCTTTTAAGCCAGCTTGTCTCTATAATCTTCTTCAAAGGTAGATTCTAGGAGCCTAGACAGTCTACAAACTGCTCTAGCTTTCCTTACCCTTCCACCTTCTCCTCTAATTGATTCTTCTCCTCCTCAACCACTTCCAACTCCACAACCCTCTCCTCTAATTGTTCTTTCTCCTGCTTGACCTCCAACTCCTGGACTCTCTCTTTCAGCTGCTCTTTCTCCTGTTCAAACCCTCCTAGCTCTTCGAGTGTTCCCTCTAATTGTTCAACCTTCTCTTTCAACCCCACAATAGTCCGCAACGCATTCCTATATTTAAATATTGTCTCCCTATTCGCCGGTTCCGCACTTTCGACTTCGCGCAATCGAGCCTACAATTTCTCATTCTTCTGCGTTTCAATCTATTGCCAACCCCCATTATTACCAAAAAATCCTTGATTGTGCCGCAGTACCAAAGACAAGAGAGATTGATCTTATACATTTCGCTCTCAACCTATAGTACAAGTCTCTGAAGTCATTATAAGATAGTGCGGGAATCACCACTTGTTCCTGCGCTGCTTGATGATTTTGCTGCACCACTGGTTCCTTTGCTGCCGGGACATTTTGCTGCGCCTGCGGTCGGTGCTGGTTCCGGGCGTGTTGATTCCGCATAGTTTGTTGATTCTGCGCGCGAACCTGCTGCGCTTTCAAAAGCGCCCAGTATGAGGGCCTCGTGCCTTGCGGTGTGGTCGGCGCGTTGCTGGCATTGCAGTGGGTCGTTTGGATAATCCGGGAATATTTGATGCAGGTGAGAGACAAACGCGTCGATGCAAGCTGGTGAAAGTGCGCATTCAGGTGACCTTCTCATGACCGAGTTGGAAATAGGGGTACCAGTAAGCCTCCCAAGATATGATTCACTTCACTTCCATCACGAGCAAGAACAAGCAACGGATATTCAGGCACAGCTCAATGTTTTGGCTATCCCATCGCGTGCTAGGGCTGTGGATTGGCCAGCAAAGTCTGGTAGGGAGAGCAGAGCAGAGCATGGCCGCGAAACCACCTTAGGTTTTCGCTCTCTCTAGGGGGCACTATCTAAAGAGAGTAATATCTCAGGAAGGTGCGAGGGTTGGCTTCGATGCAACAAAACTGATGAATGTGAAGGGAAGAAGAGAAGGTCAACATCTCTCTCCTTGAAAGATCCGTAAGCATGACCGCCAATGCCTGATATTACAATAATATTAAGGTTATTAGCTAGAGACAGCAAAAATGTCGGAGACAACATGCTCTACCTCATGCTTCTCAGTGGGACAGTGCAGGACTATTAATCCATGGAAATGGTAGTTGACATTTAGAAAAGAGAAATTTAAGAAAAGGCGATTTCGGTGTTCGTATAATTGCAAGGGCTGGGCCGATCGAAGGAGAATAGACTAAACGATAGTGGCATGCAAATTAATATAGTGGATAGCAGTAGGACAATCGAGCACGGTGCTCGGAGAGCGAATTCTTTCAACGAGGTTAAAGCATGATTGGGATACTAGCTACCAAGGAAAGCAATAAATTCATCGCGGTTACATTTCACACCACTCCACTTCGCTATTCGAAAGCAAAGAAAAAAAAGGAAAGGAGGCCTAAGGGAATAGGAAAGCAAGCGACCATAATTATACCCCATTCAACTCCCAACCAAAACTACCTTCCTTTTCTGCCCCAATTCCTTCATCTGTTAAAATTTTTCCAACCAATTCCCCAACTTACGCAGCCTCCGCCATAGACTTCACATCTTCAGTATCCCCACTGGCTCCTTCCTCCCCTCAAATAGCCATCCTGTGTTTCTTCCGCTGGTGGTCACGAAGTTTGTCAGGCCGATAAAAAGCCCTAGAACCACGACGATTGCACCCATGAACGAGGCAAGGGTACTGAGGAACACCATGCTGCTGCCTGTGGCGGACGAGGTCACCCAGGCGGTTGAATTCTTTTCCACAACCGGGGTATTCGCAGATATGCGGGTTGATATTGACGTGCGACCGTCGAGATGCCACCCTTTTGGCAATGGGACGAGGCTCCGCAGGAGCAGTGAACATGCTGGTAGCATTGGTAGGCAATACTGGGGCAGCGGGCATGCTGATAGTAGTGGGACCAGGCAAGTTATTGAAGCTTGTCATAGTCGCTTGAGGATCGATGGCTGTTAAATCATCCAAGTGAGGAAATGGGTTGAAGTTGGCGAAGGCATTAGGCACAACACCGAAGTCATTGGAGCCACCGAAGTCAGGAAGCTGGAGGGTTGGGTTAATATCAGGCTGACCATTTGCGGTGGCATTGGAGTGGACAGGAGGATAGTCGATCGCGCTCAAAGAGGGGATGAAGTTTTGATCGAGGCCTGGTGTCGCAAGACTCAGGCTTTGAGCAAACCCTTGAGAAGCTGAGTCCCAAGTAAGAGGCGTAATAGAGAGATCGAGGTTCCATCCATTATTGGTAGTGCTCACAACTCGCTGCTGAAATCCGCGATTTCCCGGTGACAAGTTCTGTGACCAGATGGGGATATGCTGATTTCCAGTTGTGGTAGCATCCGGAATCCTCGCAAGTGGCAGATTGGGCGAGGCATTATGGCTGGGAGATGGAACAAAAGAGTCGACATTGCGATGATTTCCACCGGCATTACTGAAACCGGAGCTTGGAGCTGCTAGGTCCCAGCGATCTAAAGGTATTGCGCTACACGGCAATCTTGAGGCGCACCGACATTAGCGTCAAAAAAAAAAAATCTTACTTGGCGTGACAATTGCCGCAATGTGTTGCTGGTTGGCCGAAGCCGCCGAAGGTGTGACTGTCTGTCGACATAGTGTCCTGAACAACAGGGCGGCCAATAACGAGTAAGAGCAGAAGAGGGCGAAAATGGGCGAAGCCTGCAAAGGGGCGACCAATGAGAGCGGAGGAGGGCGAAAGCAGGCGACCAATCAACGAAGATTGAGGAGATTTCGGATCCTGTCGAGGCTGGAAGTCTCCACGAATTTGAGTAGAATTGAGAGGGGGCAGTGGGTTGTTTAAGTCTCTGCTGGAGTGGGAGGCTTGGTCCCAACTTCTTTTTTTTATTCGTCCCATGCATCAGCGTCAACCCGCCCTCTTGCGGATTGGGCACTCGTACATACGAGTGACCTTGCAGTGGAAACGAAGTAGCCTCGTCTAAGGATCTGGCTCAAATCTGCTGTAGAAGCAATCCGTGATCACACCTACTTTTTCAAACTTTAGGATCTTCAATCAGTCTACCATTTGCCTCACCCACAATCCTAACTAGCATTGCCATATCCACATCCTTTGACGTATATTTTTTAATCCAGTAGACATTATGTCAAGTCTACAGAGAGACAATCGAATCAAAGGGTTGATCAGATGCGAATCATGCCCTAAATCGTTTACTGTACGCGGACAGTATAAGTATTACTTCCCCAGCTTCAGTTTAAACTATTAGGCTTATAGGTTCGTTTTTAGTCGCCATCGTAAAACCCACACGAAACCATACCGATGTGATCACTGCTCGGTAGGATTTGCTGTAAGAAGCGACCTTGATCGGCACAAAGCCAAACACGGCGGACGGGTTGATACGAAATTCTACTGCAAATGGCCCAACTGCCTTTTCAAAGGCGCCTCGCGAAGGGACAATCTTTTAAGGCATATACATAACGCGCATGATGGGAAGAGCGTCACGGAAGAACAGGATACGCGGGGTGAAGTTCGGGCGGTCTATGAGCAGTCCCTGAAGGAACAAAAAGCTTCGACAGAACGCCTGAGCTTTATGAAAGCTGTACAGAGTGGTAACATCACAATGGTGGTGCTATTGCTACGAAATGGGGCAGACATTGCGGAGAGAAATGACACAGGAAAGACATCGCTACATGTCGCTACGCTAAACGGGAACTCGGGGATGATTCAAGTGCTGTTGAATGCAGGCATCGATATCGAGGCTAAGGATAACAACAACATGACGGCCCTTTACTATGCAGCCAGGACCGGGAATGAAGAGATTTTACAGATTCTCGTGCAAAATGGTGCTGGTGCCAGCATTACAGAGAGAAATAATGATGGTACCACGGCGCTACATGAAATCTCCGCCTCCGGCAATGAAGAAATTGTACTACAACTAGTGAGCCGACTAGTGGAGCTCAATGCAGATGTCGATACACCGGACTATGACGAAAGGACGGCACTACACCGGGCTGCTACGAAGGGGCATAGTGGGGTCGTGGCGATACTGCTAGCTGCAGGCGCTGATAGTATTGGTAGACCGAAGTCATTATTTACTTCGACTAACAGCCGGAAATGTTACGAGAGGGCAATACGAACAGCTATAAAGCGCGGTCACGAAGCAGTAGTAGACAGATTACTAGTTGCTGGCTGTAAGCCAACGGGCTCGGACCTGCGAGCAGCTGCAAACTACGGCCATGAAGCGATTGTGGAGAAGCTTATTGCTGCTGGTGCTGATGTCAATGCTGCTTCTACAAACAGTTATGGTTTTCAGAAAGCCCTACAAGCAGCTGCAGGTAGCGGCCATGAAGCGATTGTGGAGAAGCTTATTGCTACTGGTGCCGATGTTAACGCTCCTTCTGGTCCTTTTTATGGTCATCAGACCGCCCTACAAATAGCTATAAGGCGCGGCTATAAAGCGATTACGGATATTCTTTTAGCTGCTAGGGGAATTTAATAGATTCAACGCGTTTTATAGTATCGTTAATTCTTTTTACCGTTGAAATTTATATCTCCTTGTCGTTGTTTAAGAGAGTTGTTCTTAGAAAGAATAACTATAATACTCCCTTTATATAAATTTCTATTACGCAAAATAGCTCTACTTTACTTAATAACCTAACCTTAACAGTTGAACAGAGTTAATTCATTTTAAAGCGCTGGTAGAAACGCCCCTTAGCTGCCGTAGATCGATAGAGCAAAGATTAAGTAGTTAAATCCGTATAGGGCGAATTTCCTATGAATAACCTAAAGGCTTATAGTATAGGAGAATACTTATATTTTCGGGTTATAAGAGTAGTGTTATCTAATTCCTAAATAGTGAAGATGTTTCGGTAGCCAACCTAACATAAAGTTAAGTCGGCTAGACAGTGTTGATATAAAAAGTTGATATTGTTCTATTTATAAGCGTTGTTTTCGGGACCAAGAAGGTTATAAGATATCTCTCTATATACTTATACTTGAAGAAGTCTGCACAAGAACAGAGATAGAAGAAAATTACAATTTAATCTGTTCCTATGAGCTACAAAAGAGAAGAGGAAGAAAGTCAAGCCTACACCTCTACCTCTTGCTACGATAAACCTTTCTTTCATCTCATCGTATACTTATACAGAAACCTATACTGCTTAGCTATTTTACGCGCTCCGATTCTGCTAGTTCTGTGTGCGTCCTTTCAAGAAGCACACAGTATGAGGATCTCGCGCCTTGCTGGCATTGTATAGATATATAACTTAGGAAATTTTCATGGAAGACCCGTGCAGGAGGTAGGAAATGGGATGCGTCAGCGATCATCGTGCGAGCTCACGTGAGTGAGGTTTATAGTAACCGAGCTTGGAATAGGGGGAGTGATATTGATGAATGACTAATTGTCAAGTGAACTCAAGATTGGAGGTTAATCCGGGATGGGAATTCAATATTCAAAATCCGGGTATATGCAACGACAACTACCCAAAATAGAGTGAAAACTATATCCAAGCCAGTAGCTCTGAACCAGAATATACACTTCTACCATTTCGCACCCCACACCCAGCGATTATTCTTCAACTAGCAGCCTTCTCGTCACTAACCTCTCCATTACCGTTACCATTGCTAACCTCCTCAGGGCTAATTTCCTCCTCGCCCGTTCCCTCATTTTGCGGCTGCACATCATTAAAATTGACAATCTCATTTTGCTCAGCCATGAAATCCTCGTAGTTCAGATGACGGTACGTGTAATGGAAGTGGATTGTCAAGACAAAGAATGCGATTGCTGGACCGGCCCATACCCTATTGGGCACATGTTAGTTCAAATATCATATGAGTAGTGAGGGGTGAAGTGAAATTAGTGAGGCGTATTTCCCAGAGGGAAAGACAGAAAATGGAAATGACTTACCAAATCAAATGCGGGTCCACAAGAGCCGGCGTAATAGCCTCACCCACCGCCGAACTCAATGCATTCGTGAACAAAAACAGACTCACAACCAACGCACGAGTATTCTTCGGTGCACGAGCGTACGCAAGCTCATAAGCCGTCACGTTGCAGAAACACTCGGACAGAGCTCCCAACGCGGTATTGGGGACTTGCCACCAGATGGAAAGCGGCGATACGCCGTCGCCGATTAGGCACCCTTCCATTCCGGGCCCGCCGGCGTACCATCCGCAGGGTGAGGTTTGATAGATTCGGTATTGAACGACGGCACCGATGATGCCGGAGATCCAGGCAAGTGTGAAGCCGAAGGTGATGCGGGTGACTCGTCCAAAGG
Organism: Cudoniella acicularis; assembly: GCA_013054445.1. NCBI lineage: Eukaryota > Fungi > Ascomycota > Leotiomycetes > Helotiales > Helotiaceae > Cudoniella > Cudoniella acicularis. The sequence continues at coordinate 40,438 of JAAMPI010000181.1, read as the reverse complement.
GAATCTTGTAGTGGTTCAAAAGGGGGTAAACAACGTAGCTGAGTAGGGGAATGGCGATGATGATTGTCAATGGGTTGATGTTGTTAAGTAAGTCGTTTGGTGCGCCGTTCGTGGTCATGGCTGCGCCCTGCGCAGTGGCTACAGACCCGATACCACCGTCGTTAAGATTCCAAACGACGAAATAAAGGAAGATTTGGCAAGCGGAGAAGGTTCGGTGGACGTCGTCAACGAGAGCATCGTCCCATGAGATTGGCTTGCCCTTGTATTCCGTGATACCGTTGGCGCGCATCACTGATGGGCGAGCGGGATCCCAAAATCCCTTTCGGAATATTCTCCAGCCGTTCTTCTTCAAGGCGATCCAGATGATCGTGTACATTTTATCATATGCAGTCTTGCTGGGAGGCATCTTGATAGTTCTCTTGTAGTTGAGGAGGAGAAGAATCGGGAGCAGGAAGTATATGATGCCGGGAATTAAATATGCTAGCCAGTATCCGACGTACTTCTCAGAATATTCTGTTGCGATGGAGAAGAAAGCACCAACATTGACCAGACCGTAGAAGATCAGCATCATTCGTTGAATTGTAGTTTCGGGGTCTACAATGACCTTCTCATCAGACTTCAGTACTTTCGTAAACTGCCGCTGATGCTGGTACTGGTCGATGATTGTTGGTGCAATATTTGGTTTGAAAAGGCCTGTCAAGGTCAGAATTTTAGATTTGGTAGACAAAAAGCTTAGGGAAAGATATACCTGCTCCGAATGCAAGGAGAAAGAATCCAATCAAAAATGGTGGTAAAGCATGACCGTCCCCGGCCTGGAGAACACTCGGAAGAGCTCCAAAGACTAAGATAACATGAGCAAGGCCACATACTAGGACCCCAATGGCTATGGTCTTGTATCGTCCAAGTCGGGTGTCCGCAATCCAGGCGCCAAGGAGGGGAATAACATATGCCAGGAATGTGAAGAGAAGCACGAAAGCGTTGGCGAACTGGAGACCTTTGCCTAGGGCACCTGCTGTCTGTTGCGTGCCCTGCGGTGGGGCACCAGCTCCATTGCCACCTGCAGGCAGTGGGAATTGTATGTAGTTCGAGAACGGGAAGCGCACACCATAGTATGAAGCTCGTTCTGCGAACTCTACAATACAAAGAGAATAGGACGTTACTGGGATCTTGTCGGATACTTTGCGAAGAATCGTCTTTTCCTCCTCGGTCGGTTTGGGATACTCGTGATGGTCGTGTCGCTCTGCACTGGGCACGGACTCAATGTCATGACCCTCAGTTTCCTTCTCATGGGAGGGCAAGCCAATGGCCTCGATGGGAGCATACGAGCTTCGGCCCGTGGGCTCGGCAACCTCAGGTGGGACACTAGTCGCGAAGACCGATGGAGTCAAAGGATTTGCACTGAGGGCCGCTATGATTGTCTGTTAACTTTATGTTCATGTGAGGAATGGGAATACAAACACATCTTGAGGGCTTTTAAACTCGAGATCTGCCAATCTTTCAATGGAGAGCAGTCGCTGATCATTCGACCGAGGAACCCTCAGTTATTAAGTACTGTGCTAGGACAAGCGTGAAAGTGCACTCCAGCGAAAAGGTTCCATGCTTCAAGGACTCCATGCGTCGAAGATCTCATAATTCCAGGATTCTAGAAGATTAATGGAACTATGTGATTGCTCCAACCTTCCTAACTTGTATCTTGTCTCCAGGATCTGACAAGGGCATCTTCCAAGTGAGTGGGAAAATGTTGGAATGGTTGTAGTGCTCATCGTAAAATCCAAAAGGTATCGGGTGACACGTCCCAAACATCAACGGAGGATGTCCCTTATCAAATGCGAGGCACATGCATACGCGCTTGCACTCAACCCGTCAATACCCAAAGTAGCAGGTCCATAACATCACGCAATCTGCGGCTCGATTTTGCCAAGACCGGGGGCGGGTATACCCACTGCTCGTGGAGTAGTAATATTTTTTGCTATATATCTCGGAAGGTGTCCGGCGTTACGGACCGACTCTCGATGTTTATTGCGGAGAATACACACTGTAATATTGCTGAGCCGCGGATTCGACATTACGAGTCTGGGAAACGCCATTATCGCGAGTGGAAGACCAATTGGTCGATTGCAGGGGATGAATGCAGTAAATGTTGATCCGCCAGACCCGCCGGCCGCAAGTAGCGGGTGAAACACGCGCAACAACCCCGCTATTCAATTACACGTAAACAGAAGGGAGTAGCCCAAAAGTGGGATGCGGAGTTTAGGTGTGTTGTGCTCTTGAGATACGAAAGCTGGCTCGCTAGTGGTAACGATTAGATCATGAAATCCAAAGCCACTTTAGATATATCTCCGACGGTGTGACAGGAATTGCGCGACCTGAGAGGAAGCATTGGCTGCAGGCAAGCGTATTGAATAATTAGAAGCAGAAAATATACGTAAGCATATAAAAATGTCTAATAAATTGTTATATATTCCACTTGGAATTATTTATTGTGGTTCCTTTAAGAGAAGACATTCGAACCCTAGCTTTTGAAACTTTATTTCTTCTTATAATTCCTCTATATTGATCTTGATTCGTTCGCTCTTTGCCCGTATCTACGGCACTCATCAGTCCAATAACTCAACAAAAAGAAGGCGATAGAAGCAACTCACTAGTTTAAAAATTTTGGCTCTCGAAAGTATAATTCGGACAAACAAACCCACTCATATTCTCCACCAGCCCCAAAATGTTAATCCCGGTCTTTTGACAAAACTGGATCTCTCTCCTCATATCCAGGAGTGCGACCTCCTGCAGCGTAGTAACCACAGCTGCGCTATCAATCCCACTCTCCTTCAGCAAACTGCACAACACTCAAATGCTCATCACTCCGTCCCCGCCGGCGTATTCGCATCCCTCAAAAACTGCATATTCAACCCATTTTTCTTCGGCCCGCGCCATATTATCGCGACGTCACGGTTTGGGAGAATGAATTGGATGCTCATGAGGGCAGATTGTCGAGCACGTAGACGGACGACCAACCCGCGGAGCTGATGTGGATGGTTTCTGATTCGACGCCCATCATTCTGGGTATTGAGAGGCCGGTGAGGTCGAGGTCCAACACGCCGATGGTAGAGGAGGGGTTGTGGGCGAAGGCGTGTGCGAGGAGACTAGTAAGTATGCTTAGGACCTGTGGTGATGGTGTTAATTTTGAGGTCTGCCAACAGCTGGATGAGGGGACCGACCAGAATCTTGTGTTAGGGTCAGGTCCCTTGGGAGCTGAAGCAAATATTTTTTGATTCGGACATGTTTGGCACGCGTCTCCTTGTCCTGCTTGGAGAGACTCGGGGCCTTGGCAGTGCTCTGATTTTGGGGCGACAAGTTGGTTCGTACCATATCGACCCCACCATTATCCTTCCTGAGGCGAAAGATAATAAGGCCTCGGTTAATGACGCGCACAGGCTATATCCGCACCTCACCAAGACTCCAAACCCAACTTCCACTAATTATTATACACCTAAGTAGAGGGCTTATAGTTTTATATATTAGCAATATTTCTACTGTGTGTAATAAGTGTTTTTAGGAAGTCGCATTCATTTCAGTCCCGAATTGCAGTTGATGCGGCGTGCGGCGTGCTTTACTTGCTCTACTAGCTCTCTTCAGTGTTCTCAAATATATAGCCCACCGTATAATACAGAATATGGAAGGGGAGTCGTTGCGGCCTGATTAGTCAGCAAAGATAAAGTTACAATCGCAATCATGATTTAAATAATTATTGTACAACTTTTAGGTAGGATAACTATTATTTAAAAGATACTTATTATAGCTTCAAGAAAGACTAGAGACCTATGCGCAATAACTAATCATTGTGAAGTAGAATTGGGCTTTTGGTGGGGTAGCCTGTGCGAACCCTCAAGCGAGGCCTAATTAGGTTTAGTCCTAGAGGGGGGAACAGATATATGATTGGGGGCGGGGCGATATGCTAGTCGCCCTAAAGATGGGACCATTTCTGTAGCGGTGATTGATGAGATGAAGTTTTTTTTCTCATGGCGATGTCACCGATAAGGAAAAGACGTTAAGACAACCCTAATAGACACCCTGTCTCCAAATTAAACACACCAACCTCCTCCCTTTTTTATCTCCATCCGTTCAAGAGGACCAAGTTTGAAGTCTTTCAGTCCCTTCTTGACCACAGTCGTACTGAGTCTATTTATGCTGTCAAGTGAGGCATTGGCGTGCCGGATGTCAGATTAGAGCACTCAGGAGCATGGGTTCAGCCTGGAAATATCGACACCACGAGTCTTGTTTGATAGGTCTGAGATCAGCTCCAATTGGGCTTTCTATGCCTTGTTTCTGCGATTCCTTCCTTCTAGAACTTTATTCGACAGTCTCGACTGATAGTTGATGAACTGCTTTGTCAAGAATATTGACCAGTCCCATTAGATTGACAGATATTCTTTACAAAATATGGAAACGCAGCAATCCCTAAATACGAACGTTTTCATCCCAAGTTGTCTCCCATCTCTTGTCAACTTCAACGCACAACGGTTCCACGATCATGGAGTAAATATCTAGCCTTATCTCGTCAAGCTTGCCTTGCTTCGCCCTCTTCATGTCTGGAAAATTCATGCAACTTTCAATAACATCTGGGAAGATCCTATCTATGTCGAATATTTCTTCCCATTCCCATTTCCGTGCGATAGATACCAAGTATTCGTGTTCCGCCTGTGCGCTCGCGCAAGTTGGCCTCAATTGTGCCTTCTCCGGCCTCTTTTCAAGTGGCTCTCCAATACAAAGCTCCAGAAGCACTATGGCAAGAGACTCAAGTGATAATCTTGGATGAAACTCTGGCGAATCGTCTAGGCTTTCACTGTCAGCGGTTTTAAGGCTCGAGGCAGCCGCTTCGGATGAATAGAACTCCTTGCATAGGTAAGGTCGCTCGTAGAGCACTTTGCCCTTCTCGATGGGAAACAGAACATCATTCTTGTTCCAAGAATCCGCGAGCCAGGGCGTTCTTTGCAGCTGGAGTAGCGAGGAGGCAAGAATAGCAGCTACAGTATGTCGGCTCCTGGGTGGAAATAGCAACATGTCTCCCTCAAGAAGGCTCCTCAGTGAAATCGTTTTGCCGTCCGGGGGCCCTCGGAAATTCCGAGATGCTTTGACAGTAGAAAAGTTGTGATAGCTCGATCTTTGATCGAGAAGGCATCCAAGGGACTGCTGCGCAACCGTGCGCTGCTTCATGACTTGGCAAAGATCTGGTATCAAGCCACTTATTATGTCGGCTGGGGAAGGGGTCTGAGTTTGCAGGCTCCCTATCGCCGTAGATGCGTTTCCCTCGACCGTGGTCTCTTGACTCTGTTCAGCTGTTGAAGTTGCCACCTCCACAATTGCCAAGTGACTTTGGTGCGGCACACCTCCCACGCTATTATGATCTGTTACACTCAAGATCTCTCCAGTTTGATCCCTTGTCTCTGTTTTCTTGTCTTTCTTCCCTACTTTCTGTATCTTCTTCTTCAATCCGTCTTTAAGTTTGCCCCATCCATGCTTCTTAACTGTCTTGATGTGGGTTTGAGAATTTGCTGAGCCCAGTCCAGAGGACTGACTTTGCATCGCTTCACCTCCCAAAGAACTTTGATTGCGGCCATCATTCTCTGTAGGTTCGTTCGCGTTGACTTGAGGATGCTCAAGGCTTTTCCTTTCTACCTTCGTCGAGATTAAAACATGTACGTTCTGCTGGATATACAAAGCCGTTTCGTCATTTCCACTAACGGTCGCTTCAGGTGATGGGAGTACGAATAGAGCATTGAAGTCAGACTCTCTGTCCTGCGCTCGCCTTTCAAGCTGAAGCATTGCTGTATGTGGACCGGTGCAGCGACAATGCCATCCATTTTTGAGAACGTAATGGAGGTTGTGAGCATTATCCATGACTCTGCTGAAGAACGTTGCCACGGAGAGATCGATCCCAGGTTTTTGGAAGGTGCCACGGGTGTTGTCGAATGACTCGATCATTAGCTTGAGCTGTTTGATGAGTCCTTTCGCTGTTTGAAGTTCTGTGTAGCGTTCATCGGAACATGCTTGGTACAGTCGTTCCCACTGCTTTTGCCACCAAGCGGGTGTTTTCTCGTCCTCTCGAGCAGAAAGCTTGGTAAGAATCAGCAACCTTGAATTTAAAATAGGGTTAAAAAGCCGGTGGGGCCCATACCACTGATCTTCCAATGACAGCCTCCAAACCTTTCGTTATCTTCGAAATGCGAACAATATAATCAATGCAGACTTCATACCCCTTAACATCGAGCCGAGTCTTCAGGCTCCTAGCCAGATTAGGATCTTTCCAGTTAAATGCACTGTCCTCTATCTTCGACAGGAACATATCCTTTGATGTTATTTGGACAAAGAAGGGGTCCGGCCCTCTGCACAGAAGGTCTAGTAGAATGTTCTGAAGCAATAGTTGCTGCGCTGCTAGCTCCGAAATGAAATTGTGGTATCTATCTCGGAAGCTGATCCAATTTTTGCAATATCTCCAGCCTGCTTTATATTCGTCCAAAAGAAGTATAAGGAGAGGGTAGAGGCGAGCGCGATAGGAGCGATTTCTAGCCCGGTAGCCATGGTTAAGAATGACAGCTAGTGCAATTCGGAAGCTTCACCAAGCTGAAATCATGTCATGGGCTGAGTTGAGGTTTATTTGAGCCGCTAACAAGCGGGGTTGACAGCGCAACGCAGCCGGGCGTAAAAGAAGGCGATGGCAGGTTCAGTCCCCATTGGCGGGGAACCGAGATGCATATCACAGTACGACTACACATATTCCGGCTCTCCACTTCAAATTTTGAAGTCAGTGAATCATTCAAGGCACTTCCAACACTGCGTTCAGAAGAGTCTAGCCACAAGCTCCTCGTCTTGCCATTGTATTGTTGCAGAAGTACCGACTCTAGCCATGTCCAAGAACGATTCGATTGCGTTTTACGCGGAATCATGTACGACACTCTTCGAAGAACTTCACGGACAATTACAAAGGTCTACAACAGCGAACGAGATATCACCTGAGACCTTACTTCAGAAATCTAACCGTTTTGACATGTGGGCTAGGAATATCGCCGCATTGCAAGACGCTTACTTGCCAAGCTCCCTAGAGTATCGCATCAGAAATGATAAGACTGCAATTGAGGCCGTCAAGAGGGCATTAGTTTACTTGGCAGAGTCTCTTGAGATAAGTCAGCTGTGACCCCAATGACGCCTCTGTATTCGGATATACTAAAAGCTCTGTGCGACAGTGTCATCCATCGTTACTGGCAACAAGGAGAATGAGACGTACGACGTTGAGTCAGAGTCTAGCCTGGCTCCTTCACTTGGTGGTGTGAAAACTCAAAAAGTCTCAGAAACGGCGGAGCTACTTCGAGCTATCCAAGACGGCATTGCGAGTCTCTTCCAACTGTCAATGATAATTCGAAAAAGGCCTGAAACAGACGAGTATATCAAGGCAGCCTCTATGTACCCGATGGACCCAATATTCGACATTGTCCGTATAGGCGACGTATATCCTGCTGTAAGGGGAACAAATGATTGGCTGAGCAACCACCTAGGAAGAGCTCTCACAAGGCGGCGGCAGTATCTCCTATATCGCAAAGAACACCAAAGGAAGATGCAGGAGGTCCATCGAGTAAGAGAAGGACCTGATGGAAAAACTGTTTACTCAGGAGAGGGTGCATCATCATATCATGGAAATGATACTTTCCCGGAAAGCACGCCTTTGAGTCTGGACAAACAAGGTGTTCAAGCTGCACCAAAAGGGCCTCGCACCCAGTATGCGGACTCGGCCAAAGCTTCAGAGCGGGGCACGAACATTTTGAGAACCCCACCGCTTCCAAAGAAAGATGACGGAAGTCGAGTCAAGTACGGAGAACACTTCGAATGTCCCTATTGCTGGCGTATACAAAGATTCGAGGAAAAGGGTGACTGGAAGTATGGAATGAACACCCTTATCTGACATTTAGACTTACTGAGTGTTATTCTAGAAAGCATGTTCTCAGCGACTTGAGACCCTACGTGTGCACATTCAAACCTTGCGACTTGAACATGTTCGATAGCCAGCGACAGTGGTTTGATCATGAGCTTCAGATTCATAGGAAGCAATGGGCATGTCAGTTTTGCGCAGATAATTCCCCAAGGACTCGACCGGAGCTCGAGTCGCACCTGACCAAGGTTCACGATGATAAGATGAAAGACGGCAAATACGATGTTGAAAGGTGCAAGATTACTCGGATAGATGCGACGTGCTGTCTTCTGTGCACAGAGTATGCCGAGAAATTGCAGAAATCCAACCAGTCAACGAAATGCGACGTGTCGCTCGAACAGTTTCAGCAGCACCTGGGCTTTCACATGGAACAATTAGCATTTGCAGCCTTGCCACCTTACGAGATCGAGGAAGATGCAATACCGGAAGAGGACGAAGATTCAGAAGAGCAAGGGGCGGACGAGTTATTGCAAGAATTGAAGCAAGAACCGAAGTTCAATTTTTCATCTACAATTGAGAAGATCAACCGCCTAGGATTTCGATATCTTGATCAGGGCAAATTATCTGAGGCTGAGAGCTTATTAAGGCAAACTATGGATATTTTAGGGAATGCAGGCGAGATACAAGAAACCTTGAGAATATTTGCACCTCTAGCATTTACCTTGAGCAATCAAGGAAAATTTGGAGAGGCGGAGGCCCTGCAACGGCAGGTTGTAGAGCTGGAAAAAGAGACATTAGGACTAGAACACCCAAACACCCTGCGTTCGATGCAATTCTTAGCCGGTATATTCTCTCAGCAGGGTAAGCTGGGAGAGGCAGAACAATTGCAGCGTCAGGTTTTACAGCTGAGAGAGAAGATATTAGGACTAGAACACCTGGATACCCTGTATTCGATACAAGTATTAGCCAGCACATTCTCTCATCAGGGTAAGCTGGAAGAGGCAGAACAATTGCAGCGTCAGGTTTTACAGCTGAGAGAGAAGATATTAGGACCAGAACACCCGGATACCCTGTATTCGATGCAAGGCTTAGCCAGTATATTCTCCCGGCAGGGTAAGCTGGAAGAGACAGAAAAATTGCAGCGTCAGGCTACAAATATGGAAGAGAGGATTCTGGGAGTGGAGCATCCAGATACCCTGACTGCACTTGAGCAATTGTCAAACACCTTGTCTGCAGAAGGGAAAATCGAGGAAGCAGAGAAGTTACGCCATCGTGTCTTAACAGGAAGAGAGAAGGTCCTTGGGCAAGAACACCCACACACACGCAGGGCCAGAGAAAGTTTAGCTGCAGTCCTCGTCGAGAAGCAAAAGATGGTGGATTCCGCGGACAACCCTGTAGACACTGGAGATTCTTCAATGCAGGCATCCGAATCTTTACCATCTAAGTCGGCAAAGGAAGTTGGAGAACTTGAAGATGAATTTGTAGTGTGGGGGGCGACGTCAAAGAAATCAAAGAAAGACAAGAAAAAAGGGAAAGTTTTCTGGGCACCACTCGAAGAAGAGACTATGGCTCCTGGACCTTCAGAGACGCCACATCCACTGCATACTGAACAAGAAAGCGCTGAAGTCCAGGCTGAGAAGGCAACTGAGCGGAAAATTGCTTCGGCCATTCAAGATGACTCGCCCGAACAATCTCGAGAATCAAATCAAAAGGGTTTACATCCTTTGTCCGCTCTTGATCCAGAGACAGAAGGCCTTCAAAACTCGCCTGGGACATGCTGGGACTCGATACCGGCTTATCACCTAGACCAAGAAACTGTCAATGAATTCCTTCAAAGTCTTTTTGGTTATTATGATTACTATACCAAGGTACGTCATAGTTGAAGTTAATGCGATGACCCTGCTAATTCCATTTTAGTTATCCATGGACCACTATCAATTCTGGGTTCCGAGGAAGCTGACCAATGTAATATTGCCCGAGAATACAGTGTTCTAAACTAATTTAGATGATAGGATGAGAGAGAGCTCCTGATATCAAGAAGAGAGCCCCGCGATTACCCCCATGATTAAGAAGAGAAATGAATCCCCCAATGGAAGATAAGAAGTGAAAGTAAGAAACATTGTAAGAAACTCTCAAGAACCATGGGACAATGTGTGATGCTTGATTATTGGGGGCGATGTAGATCTGGTTCACGTTAGTTCTGGGACAGAGGTGTGAACGCGTGGCTACCAAACCCCTGTCTACAGGTTAAAGCTCCCAGCCTCCTTCCCTTCAACTCTCTACTCTCTCAAAAAGGCAATAGCAATTTTGAAGCCTTTCAGCGCATTCTTGCCCAGACAATTTCATCGATCCTGGTCCACACTCGTTTTGTACACTTCACCCAAAATCGCATTCCCTATGGATTTTGCACAACTAGTTTAAGGGGCAGCATACAACAAGATAGCTCTAAATCTCGAAGACTATAAGGGGACTTACTGATTCCAATAGCTAAACTATTTATGAAGTGGTGGTGTTGCAAAGAAATAAAATGTAGGCCTTGAAGTGGGGGAAAAGGCCCGACTGCGAGTACTCATTTACCCCGCACTTGAAAAGCAACGACTACAGGCTAAACACTATTGGAACATGTCTGCTTGATCAAGCTCCGTATAGCGTCGAACCGTCGGTCAGGGAGGGTAATCAGCGAAAGTGTACGGGTTCGAGAGGAAGCGTTGGCTGGAGGAAACTTTCTTGAGTGTTCAGAAGGAGCATATAAAACATTATATAAGTATTTCAATACGTGTAGATTCCGCTTAGAATTAATATTATAGAGTGCTCAAGAGGGGTTTAGAATACCGATCTTCAAGCTCCAATAGACCCTTGTTATTTCCCCGAGGTCTCAATCTTGATTTTGATTTGTTTGGACTTTTCATCGGCTTCTTGCTGTAATTTGGACCTCTCATCATTCCGCTCACATCTCCATTTATCAAGATCGCCACCAATGTAAGGTGCCTCAAAGTCAATACCCAGGATCTGTGCATGCGCGTTAGGCACCCATTTGCGGCACGCTTCCTCATCGATGCTCGACAGCACCTTAAAGGATACCATCGTGGATTTGGTATCGATAGAAGATATGGAAGATTTTTGATTTGTGCCTTTAAGGTTTGTTACCGAAAGTTTTTCAAGCACAATTCGCCTCCCACTTTTTTCAGATGTGAGGGTGTTATGAACAGGTGTTGCCTTTTTTGACCGAGGTCGAGTATTTCGTAATTTGGCGAGCACTTTATTATGCAAAACTGAAATAGAGAAGACGATTTCCTTTTTGAATAAATCTCGTAGAACTTCAATGGGCGCGGCGGTGAGAGAGTTTTGTCCCACGCCCAGTGCAGTATTGTCAAACCTACAAGCTGCAACTAGTTCAGTTATGCTTTTGTTGGGGCTATAGTGATAGGAGGGTTTAGTGTATGCGGTGTCCGCTGAAGAACAAGCGTCGTGTGACAATGCAACGGCCGACAAACGCTTCTTCGAGAAGAGATTGGACAATGCAGGAGGAAACCGTTGGACAACCGACTTGTTGCCTCCTACAGGTGAAGCGCGTGTTAGGGTAGATATCAGAGTCATGGTTCGGGAAGAAACCTACCCACACTAGCATTGATTCGAGCTTCGTCGATAGATCCATGTCCCGCATAGTAGAATATAAGCAGGACATCGGGAGCCACGTTATTAATGAATTTCCTGACCCGGTCGTAAAGAGCAGTGGTAGGCTGTTGGTCCGGAATATAATATTTTGAGGCGTCAAAATGATAGAGCTCGGCGAAAACTTGCTCTAGAGGCTGGACTTCCTTGCAAACCCCAAGGTCTTCCGAGTCCCAATTCGTCAGCAGCACTTTAACATTCTTATATCGGGATTTATGCCGGTCTTTCCAGGCATTGTTAACTTCTCTTCGCATGTCCCTTAGCCGATCGCTGATTGATCCTATAAGCTCCTGGGTCTTTTCTCGCTCATTTAAACGCCCCCGGAGCTCCTTCTTTTCCTCCTCGAGCCCATTTACGCGCCTGCATCGCACCGCTCTCGTCTGAAGCTTTGTGCATACATTTCGCAAGCTGTGCGGCCTTCGCCTGAGACCCAAAAGGGAAAGTGGGGGGTAAAGGGGGTGAAATCGTAGAAGGAATTTGGTTGCCGCATGAACCATGAGGGAAAGAATGGCATTGCGTCCTTGGAAGGATGTTATGGCCATGAGATTATAGTGTTTCCACATATAAATTATATAATTACAAGTCTGGCCGAACGATTGAGAAGTGAATCAAGGTACATAATTCTCGTGAGTTTAAAAAGAATTAAAAGAAATTAAAAGTAAAAGAAAAAGGGGGAGAGAGTAAGCGTAGAGTTTTTTCTGAAGCGATAAAAAGGGAGAAGAGAAGAAAGAGAAGAAAGAACAGGAAAATCGCGAGGGCGAGAATGTAGAGAACCCCCGCATCACGCGCGCCGACACGCCCCGATTAGGTTACTCATAATTATTTCCAAAACAAACATAATAGAATGAGTTTATGAATTAGAGACAAATGCCTCCCATTCACGCATAATTCGCCTACATACAGCCTAGAAATGCCTAAACACAGTAAGTGTTGACGCCGTAACCTGTATACACCCATTACATACGCATATGTGAAGTGTTCCGTCCTAGTTATATCCCACGCTTGGCATTGAACACATGTCTTGCGAACTGTGACAAGTGACACTTACTAGATCGCCTCATTTGACTCGTAACCTTCATCGCCGCCCAGAGAACGGAGGCGGGGTACAAATGGCCAACGTGGATATGTAAAGCAAAAGGAGGTGCCGATAGGAGGAAATCTTTCCAAAGCCCTGCGTCACCCCCATGTTCTGCAACAGTAAAAGCCACCATAACAAGGTGGTTCCGGGGGTCCCGAATCTGGTCCCTCCACTGAAACAGGTTGGGACTGGTCATCTCTAAGCAACGACAGAGGATGAAGAATGATAGATCTTCCATCGCGCTCGCGAGTCAGAAAAGAATGGACTGGAGTTGGCCGCTCTGCTCTGTCCGGATCATTTCTCAAATGAGAGAGTGTTCGACTATGCAGTCAATCCACAGAAAATGACTGCGCTGCACGATAAAACTTCCAGAGGCAATGGAGCAGAGCTGTCGTGAAAGAGTGCTCTCCAACCCCGGGTGCTGTTTCCTAGAATCCACAGGCTGAGATAAGCCCAGTGACACCATTGGTGCAAGAAGGCTGGGCAACAGTCAGTCTCACACTGGAATGTTTTTATGGCATTTTCAATCTCTGCTTTTGGACTTGAGCTGCTGCTGTTTGAGCCTGAGCTATGAGTGAGTAATCTTAAGCCGAAAGTGAGCATTCCTGAGCACAGTCTGAGCACACGCTAAGTAAGCCTAAGCATGCATTAAAGAGCCATTTTAGTATCGGCAGGAGCTCGTTTTGGCTCCCTTAAGGCCCGGTTACACTTTCCTTGTCTTGTCTTGACTTTATAGGCGGGTCCTATTCTGGCGCCGACCGGGATCCCTCTAAAACCCATTTTGGATCCACATTCGCTTACATGCACATGATAAGGTCAAGTGGCTCAGCCTTATTAACGTCTGCAGGGTGATTTCATTTGATATGAGTTTCTGCAACCCCAATTTGCCTCTTTTAGCTTCAAGTTTTTGTGTTGTTACTATTCTTACCCGCATGTTCCTTTTCTCTTCTCCTAGATTTTATCCTACCTGTGAGAGATTTGAGAGTACGTTAGGAAGGAGGATTGTACCAGTTCCATCACAGTTGATGGCTCTTCACCAGCTGATCATTATGAGATTCATGCAGTACGAAATTGGGCACCGAAGAAGTTACATTGAGGTAAGAGACAAGTCATGAAAGGGACAATCATGTCTGCTAGGGTTGAAAAGGGGAGGTGGAAAGCCTGCTGATAGTGACATTATGCAGCATGGTGCCGCGCCTGGAGGAGGTCACATCAATTTTCAGTGACCTTGAGAGATCCACTAGATCCTGGCTTGCCAGGATCATATCCGTCGGACCTTCGCTAGTAGAGGTGAAGGATCAGCTGGTAGACGCCAGATAGCGACGGGAATTCATGCCGTGTCCAAGAAGCCATATAACGGGGTAGTGGCATTGGGAGATTTACGTACATTCTGGTAAACAAACCGCATTAGCGGCACAGTTCATTAACAAAGGGATGTTAGATCAGCTGGGTAGGGGATAAACCGAGGTTATGTTTTGCAGGTTACACCGAAGCCCAGTGGCACGGGGAGATTCGTGTGAGAGGAGTTGGTGGGTCAGCTAGGGGTGATGCTGTGTTGAGTCGTCAAACCGTGGCACAATAACACCAGGTGATTCGTATAGATCCTAGCAAGGCAAAATCACTTCGGCAGCAGTGAATTGCAAAGGGGTAGGATCGGTGGTCAAACTGAGATCAGAGATTCTAGATGAATGCGGCTTCGCTTACGCTAAGACTCGCCTCGCCTCGCATGAAGTAAGCTCCTGAACGTGACATTGTGTAGCAGCTCTTAAGCAGAGATTTTGGGAGCTAGAAGCTGTGAAGCTGAGGAAGGATACCTGGAATCCCAAAGCCTGCCTTATACATTGTAGTCCATTCCACACGTTGGACTGCGATTTTGCTTTCGGTTATTTTCTGGGACGACCCTCTACCCTGCTCAATCAGGTATTCTCCTTTCTCCGATAGGGATTTGCTAAATCGCATCATTATAACGCCGACGAATATGCTAGAGCTATAGGTAAGAAATGTCGCAACAATGGTAAGGCACAGCCGCCACCTATGTTCTTAATCATAATCTGGAAAACAGTAAAACTGCAATGTTCCGTAAATGGGATGAGATACTCTAAGGTAAGAGGGAAAAGAGAATCTGGACTCAATCTAAACAATTAAGAAGTACCCCGGGTCTGCCTTATCTTTTTCCCAGACTTCGCTAAACCACCTCGTTCGCTTTTCAATGTTATGTCCACTATAAAGAACCATGCCAAATCTTTCGTACTTATTTTGGCGAATGTCGATCTCCTTTAGCATCATAAAGTAATCTAAGCAGTTACTATCATTCCATTTACGACCCACGTGAAAAAGCCAGACTTTAGCAAGCGCACAATTACAAGTCTGAACTTTGTTATATTGTAGGCCAACATCCGGTGGTACATCTGGCCAAAATCGGAACCATCCGTCCCAAGAATCTAGTTCTGATACCGCAATCTGGCACCTTAGATCAGGGTAATGTCTTTTGTATCGGTGATATATGTTATAACGCTTCTGTGCTGTGTGGGAAGACGTTGTTCTCCGATTAGATCCGAGAGCGCGTATATTTCGGTTGCAAAAAGCGTGAACGTAACATGGAAACAGTGGTGCTTCCACTCGAAGAAAGCTAGTCCCGGGGCTCAATTCTCCGAGACTATTTAACCCTTTAGGTTTGACTTCCACAGTCCAGTTCAAGTTCTGTAAATACCACTTCCCCCACCAAGAACCAGAGTCCGCTCCAAAAACTACCAACTGACCTGGAGCCACTGATGCCCATGACCATGAAGGGGCTGTCCATGATGTAGGTCGAGGCTTAGGTGTAAAGCGAATAGCCCGCCTCTCAATTACACCTGCATTGTTGGCATCAGGTTTGTTTGCGTCAGCGCGTATCTCGATGTACCAGGCCAGATCTGCTGAGATGGAACCCTTCCAGAGCCCAGCCAGGTACTGATCTCCACTTAATTGAGAGAATATCCTAGCACAGCCTGATAGCGCAGGTAGTATATCATTCGGATATGTAATATTCAAGTGCATATAGTTTGAAACAATCTGACTCCACCACGTATAGTAACCATCAAGCTCTGATTTGCTAGGTTTAGTGTCCTGTGCCATAAGAAGCCGATACTTGGAGTCGAGAAAATGATTTGGCAAAAGTCGTTCTTGAAGAGGATGTGGGGGAAGTAATCGACTTCCACACTCGCATTTTTGACCTTCTAGACAGGAAAATTGAAGCTCTCCAAAGTTGCAGTAAAGTAGCCGTTTTGAGAGCAAACGTTCCTGGAACACCCAGGCACGCTGAAAGAGCGGGAAACGTGCTTGAGTATCGTTAAAACCGGACGGCCGTCCGTGAAAGTCGCACATGCGGATACCAATAATAACCGGTTCAACTGTCCTATCCACGAGTGAGAGTTTCAGATCTGGCATAGTTTGCGAAAAGCACCCTCCCGTGGAATTGGGCGATAAGACAGAAGCGATAGTTAAGTAGGCATTCCTGTATATAATGGCCATTTCTTCAGATTGGACTTCCCAGTCCTTTTTGTCATCTTGGATTATGCAGATAGAATCGATCCAGATGTATTGAACTCCGAGTTTCCTGGTCAAGGTGATAGCATCCTGGAAATTCTTTGGAAGTGTTTCGAACTTAATAAAGTTCAAAGCATCAGCTAATGTCTTCGTCTTTGTGCTGCAGTGTATAGGTATAGAACCCCAGCAATGACTAAGGCAGACATATTTTCCTCTTTGGCCGTTGGTTTGTTGAGTGAGCTTCACTCCAAGAGCAGTACCTTGCCATATATTAGTAACGTCGATAAGACGCTTCGGGAGGAGACTGGCAGCGCCCGTTGGAAAATATTTGTGGTGCTTGTCGCATGCTTCCACCCATCCTCGAGCTCTATCAATCGATACGTCCGAAGCTGTATTTCCAGTTAGGAACTCTGAAGAGATCATACGCTGCAACTGCACACGATATCCTGAAACTGGGTTAGTGCTTGACAATATGCGACGTATTGCGCGGGATAGTCGTACCTTGCGGATGGAACAGCGCTACCTCTTTTGTGTAAAGTATGTCACCAATGGTGATCTTCCTTGTTAACCTGAAGTCCGAGGAAATATGGAAAACACAGTTCTCTATCGCATTTTTGGCGTCATGATCGAGGAGAGAAGCATGTTGCAAGATGTCCATGAACGTTTTACAAGATTGACAGCCACTCAAAATAGAGGCCTCTAGCTCATTCAAGGTAAAAGGATGGTTCTTCTCTTTGCTAGAATGACGTCTTCTTTTGCTTGTTCTCAGGACGCCCCTTGCTTGACGAAGCCCTTCAGCAAGGAGAATTTGGATGTTTTTTCGGTCATTGCAATAGAGCAAACAGCCCTTGGTACCAAAAATAGTATAAAAGTTTTCCTGTTTGACTTCTGTCCTGTCGTTGCACGTCTGGCTCTCAAAGGAATTAAGTGCCGGGACAGCTATCGTAGGTGGTGACATGTCACTAGAAGTTCTATAAGGAGAGGACTACAAAAGTTCTTCTTTAAACGTGTCAAGCTGAACAAGAATAGGCTGCAACCACTGAAATAAGTTTTTGAGCTCAAGGGCTTGGCGACATTAGCGGGGCGACCGAATTCGTGGCACAGCACGTGGACTCTCTAGTGGCACCACCAGAATTTATCCTCTATAAATACCTCATCAACCACCACAGAGCATATACCAAGCAGTTAATCGAACAAACGAAGTTCGATACTATCGCAAAAGGCCATTTTTTAAGGCGGTTGCGAGCACTTTTTCGCAAGCTACTTTACATTGGCATTCATCAAGGAGGCTACTGACAACCTTTAGAGGGTACGATTCAAATAGCAATAACTCGCACAATTTTCCCACTCACATAACCCCACTAGACTCATATTTTTCGCCAAAGTTAACCCGATTGAGTAAGGCGGCCCGATATTAGCCCGAACTACACCACCGCCAAATTTTCAATTGTCCAGGTTTCACCCTTCACCCAACTTGTCAATCTGATTCCTAAACTAGAGGCTTACGCCTTTCTCGGTCCCCAGTATTCCTCATCCTGAGAGATAGGAGTGGAAAGATACGAAGACGAGAGGAGACGGCCATTTTAGAATACGCTGCCGGTATTGAGAATAGAGTAATGATCTCTATTCTGGTAGGCATGAGGAAGCTATTAAGGGGTGTAGAATCGTATCTTATTGTGCTAACTGAAAAGGGAAGGAGAGCAGGAGAGTGTGAGGCTATCTGTGTGCCCTTAGCGCCACACGCTAGCTCACGCTATCATGTGACTAGACTGCGATTCACCTCTTATTTGACTCCAAGGTCATCAGATGCCCAGCGTACTAACAAGGCTTTTACCCGTTTGTATCGGGATTTGTGTCGGTTTGGCCATACCTCTTCTATTTCAGCTTGGAAGGACTGCCTCCAGAGAGCAAAACGAAGCACATCGTTTTCAAGGTCCTCTAATTGCGCAACGCGCTCCCTGAGGTTTGCGTTACTCTTCTTTTATCTCTAAGAATTCATCTCTCTCTTCTTCCAATTCTTGCATCTATTCCTTAGCTTCCCGCAGCTCTTGGAGCTCTTCATTGCTTTCATCCTCGATATCCTCAAGCTCCTTAATTCTCTCCCTGAGCTTCTGAATCTCCTTCGGCTCTTCGGGGCTCTCAAGCTCTTGTTATTTTTTTTTCTGTATCTCTTCGC
Organism: Cudoniella acicularis; assembly: GCA_013054445.1. Lineage (NCBI taxonomy): Eukaryota > Fungi > Ascomycota > Leotiomycetes > Helotiales > Helotiaceae > Cudoniella > Cudoniella acicularis. The sequence continues at coordinate 22,072 of JAAMPI010000181.1, read as the reverse complement.
TTGGTCTCGCAGTAAATACATGCGATGGCGGTGGTCTTCTTTCCATTCGTTAAGGCGCTTCTGAAAATTGTATTAGAAAGTTTCAAGCTTGTAATGTGAACTTCACCCTACATGTTCATCCAGCGGTTTATCGTAAAATTCTTTTGAGATTTCTCGCATTTTTTTTTTTCAGCCGGTATTTGGAAAGCGCCGTTCGACGCTTGAATTTTTGCATTGGCGTTACTCGGGGTATATAAAGCAGCCCTATTCTGACTCTGTAGAGCTGGCCTCGGCTTTCCCGTAGATGACGAGACATTGTCGACTTGAATTTGCGACTGATTGGGCTTGCTATCCTTCGCAGCTGGTCCGCCATTACCCACCCGATTCTGGAAATCTCCCTGGTTCTTCTTCGCCTGCAAAGCAGCACTGCCAGGCTGCCCTTGTGAACTTGTCTGGCTCGCATACGCAGATGTTGTCTCTCCATGATTCGTCCGGCTCGGCGGATTCGATTTCCTCTTCTTCGTAACAGGTCCCCCATCACCATTCCCACCATGCACATGTGCCTTCGTCTTCTTCACGGCGTTATCATCAGCCTCGGCAGTAGGCGCCATCAAAAACCGCCCAGTCTTCGGGTCTTTATTCCTCCCAGCTAAGGCTACTCTTCATTACTCCTGGCATCGTGACGGCTCCGATTGCGAGGATAAGCTGGATAGAGAGGAGGGTGGTGGTTGAGGTAGAGAAGCTTCGTCAGAGCCGATAGGTAAGTAGATGACTTCGGGGGGAGGGGAGGGCTGAAAAATGGGGTCGCGAAAACACGTGCTGGCCATGTCCAGCTTCAAGGTAAGAAAATGATAGTATTGCTAGCATGGTGTTTTGACTTACCTCGTGGGTTTGTGTTCGATTAAGAGGAATGGATTGAATAATGTTGTTTTAACGTTCAATGCACGTTATCCAGTGGGGGGTTTTTCCCTAAGAGCCAGGTCATCAAGGATAGTAGCTCACAAATAGATGGTAACTCACAAGTATTGTAGTAAGTGGTCTGTTTTTACTCGGATAATTGTTTTGAGTATAAGTCCACTGGAAGCTAAATGCTTAGAAAAAACAACCAAGCAAGACACTAGCTTGGCTCATTTCTGATTTACCATTGGCTAGTGAGAAGAGACATTTAAATCAATTCGAAACTCTCTTTTCCTAATTGCTCTCTGTAGTCTTTTCTTTACAGGTCATCCTCCAACCCTACAATCTTCAAGGAATCCTTCCAAAGTCTCCCCTCGCTCTTCGGATCATAAGTGTGGCTCACATACCCCACACCCCACATATCCCCATCATCCTTCCCTTTCATCTCCTCCGCACAATTCGCAAGATACCTGCCACCTTTCCCCTCCCACTCCTTCCCAACAGCAGCCCATGTCGTCGTAGCAGCACCTTGCTCCACACTCTTCAACAACATGAGTATCGTATCATTTTTGGCCGACTCCGCAAGTATCGCAGGATCAACGTGTTTCTGGAGATGAGTCATGATGGCTCCCGGGTGAACACTTGTTGCATGAAGTCCTTTGAATGCATAGCGGCGATCTATCTCGTTGGCCATGTAGATATTGGCAGTCTTGGATTGTGCATACGCGGTCCAAGGGTTATAATCCCCTTTCTGGAAACTGTAGTTGTCTGATTCGTTGATTCTTTGAAGCCTATGGCCGGAGGAAGTGAGATTCACGACTCGCGAGTTGAATTCTGGCGTCGAGCTCGCGAGTAAAGCGGGCTTGAGAAGCTGGAAAAGAAGGAAGTGGGCGAGGTGGTTAGTACCGAATTGTATTTCGTTGCCGTCCTGTGTCAACTGGAGATCAGCAATAGCCATCACGCCAGCATTGTTGATGAGAATGTTGACTTGGTTATTCGATTTCTCCAGGATGGTTTTGGCGGCACTGCGCACGCTGGTGAAAGAGGTGAGGTCCATCTCAACGAGTTCAATGCGGCCAGGTTCCAGAATACCAGTCAAGGCTTCTTTTGCCTTTGTGAGATCTCGAGCTGTCAAAAAAAGAGTTGCTGATGTTGCGGAAAGAGCTCGAGCTGTTTCCATACCGATGCCTGAAGATGTGCCGGTGATGATGATCACTTTCCCTTTGAGCCTGTTTTCCATGTCTTCATCTTTAACAATTTGAAGAGCTGTGGGACGGTCATCCCCTGGACCTTGGGGATTGACATGAGCTGGAGCGTAGCGAGACATGCTGATTCTTTTTGGATGGGAAATGAGTTAAATAATTTCAATTGCGGTTTCAGTATACAGATGTGCTTGAAGGATAAAAATGGAGACGTAAAATATTTATGAGAAAGAGTTGTTTTTGTAGGAGGAGCATTGTTTATTTACGGAACTGGTCGTCACAGAAATGGAATATATGGGGCACGATTAGGCAACACCGAATCACGGTGTTCGCTAGAACACAACGTGGAAAGCAGTAACCTTACTGATGCATATCTCCGGCCATATTCCCACAACTCGAGGAAGACCCAAAGGGGAAAGCGTGAAGCATATTGTCGCGTATCGAGATTAATATTCGGTGTTCATTTTCAGAACCGCTGATAAATCAGAACCTCCAGAGCGGGGAGAGTTGCTCCGAACCTCGCAATTTTCAAGAATGCGCAAAACAAGAGATTCTGAGAGAGTCTGCAATGAAAGCTACTCCGGTGCGTTTATGCCGATAGCGACCGGGAAACTTCGACTTGTAGGAGCCTGCGATTAACAGGGAGGAGGAGACTAGAAAATAATAATCGGAAATAAGGCCAGGCGGGAAAAGAAAGAAAAGAAAAAGGAAAAAGAGGGGGATGACTAAGGCGGGGTATTTCCAAGAACAGTACGTGTAAATTTCAGACGACTTCTTCCCATTTCCCTTGCTACGACATTTGTCTACCTCGACTTGGCATCACGATTCCAACCAGATCCCAGTAATTCATTGAAGCTCCGGCACTCCTCATGAATCGGCACACGTGTTTATGTCCATGACCTCCGTCGCATTGTCCTTGTCCAGTCTTCGAGATGCCTCGATGTCAGCCCAGTCCGAAGTTTCCTGAATCCTGACGGCGGTCTGACCGTCTGATGAGCCCATCAAAAGTATCAAAACCAAGTTCCTGGACACTGGGATCATGGGGATGAAACACAAACAGCATTGAGAGGCTCGGAGCGCGTCTTGTCGTTGGAAGTCCGAGCGAATGTAATCCAGGGTCGCAATTTATTAATACCGAGTTCCCAGTTCCCGGAACACGCATCCCCCTTTTCTTCGATCATCACGTTTTGGTCTCACATTGCAACATATCAGACTATTTGATAGTCTCAGCACGTGCAACTTATGCCGAAAGATGCTCGTCGCAACGGGCCAAGCACAAGACGACGCAGCAAAGGCTGTGATCAGTGTCGCCAACGTCGTGTCAAGGTGAGTTGCGCGATATTATCTTTGTTCATTTAAGTCTGACGACAAAACAGTGCGACCTGAAAACCCCAACTCGCCGTCAATGCTTGAGATTTGGTTTCAACTGCTCTGGTGCAATCCAGGGGAGCGTTTTTATTGACATGGTCAATGAGGTCTCTTCCCTGTCTCACGAGAATCTCGATGTCCTAGGCACAAGGTCAGCAATCAAGCAAGAGACTGGAAAAGCTCTGGTAGTTCGACTCTCTTAGGGAAGAGATTCGAATGACTTTAGTCCCTTGAAGTCTTCTTCACACTCCGATGACTCGGTATCAACAGGTTTGGATACGAACGAAAGCCGTCAGAAGAAATTGAAGCGACCTAATCTTTTCATTACACAATATGCGAAAATAGTATATCAGCCATCTTATGCCACGGCCATTGAGCAAACACTTATATCCAAATTTATCTTATTTACTCGACCCCAAGAAAGCCCTGCGTTGCCAAAATCCAGGATTGTGGAAGTACCAAGAATTCTATCTAAATCAAGGTTGCCAGCTTTTCGATACTCCGTTAAAGCTGCTGCCATAGCCTTTCACACTCGAAGGTATCCACATCCAGGAGCAGAAGCATTGGGCCGTCAGTGGTACATCACAAGTCTTGGTTATCATCGAGCGTTCCTATGCGCTGCCTCGTGGGATTACAGCCAGAATCCGAAACAAACGCAACGTATTCCTGGGGTTGAAGAGCTACTTATACCAATCTTCCTTTGAATTTTTGAGATGTTTACTTCTACCAATCCCGCAGCGGTCTTCCAGCATCGTGCAGCGTCTGTTCGAATCCTCGAAATGAGGGGGCCCGAAAATTGTCAGTTTGGAGTTTCTCATCAACTGTTTTTGTCCATGAGAATTTCCGAGGTACGTTGTGCACCCAATAATTCTTGCCCAAGAGCTAATCTACTCAGGCATGCATGTCGATAATGGCTAGCAAGGTTTCCATCTGTGCATCTCCTAGTTGGCGTATCCTGCCTTTCTTAGAAACAGCTAAACCTCTCCTTCACCAACTTATCGACATTCTGCTTGGGATACCTACAATTTTTGACAGCACTAGCCCAGTCGGACTCGACGATATAGAAAGACACATAACTCCCCTTAAAAGTGGGCATGATCAAATTGCTTTCAGATGTTTCGAAATGCTTCAAAGCCTCGACGATTGGTAGTTACGCTTTGAATTGGACTCAAGTGTGGTGGGTTTGCGTGAGCTATCCCCAGGGCAGAATGAATTGGAATCCTCTTCAGACGGCCAAAAGGCCCAGTTTTCCCCGAGAAAATACATCTACCGGGACCCTACAACTTCTTTCACGGTTTCTGTCTATAATGCGATCAATATCATTATACACAGTATCCTCCATCTCATTCCAGTTAAGCGTATGTCTTTGTCCTCAGACCTCGAGATTTCACATCATGATCTTGCACTTTCACACTCGACATCAATACTGTTGATGGCGGAGTATCAGGAAAATAATTGTCCCCTTGGGTTTGAATTTATGCGCAGCGTGTTTACTCTCAAGGTTGCTGCGGCGCTAAGCCCAAGTGCGGTACAACGAGCGAAAGCGATGGGTATGATGAAGCTGTGGACGTCAAAGGACGGCGTTAAAGGTGTGACAAATAAGATCGACATGGGGTAAATTCCGAGGACGTCGGTGTTGAAACGATCACAGCCAACCGTTGATATTACACCACGTGACTGGCAATGGTACTTATACGTACTCCTTTTGTCAGCTCTCAACAACTGATATATATTGGACAGACTCCCAGTGTCGCTCTCGAAAGTTTTTGATGGAGCGTGTATTCCTTTCTCTGCATCTGCGCCACAATTATCTACCGGTTAAATCGAAATCGAAAGAATGACCTCCGAAAAAGAACTCGGAGTTGTCCTTGTTGTTGGAGGTTGTGGTTATCTGGGCTCCAATGTTGTCCAGCTTCTCTCATCCGAGCCAAGCTGCTCTTCCGTTCATGTCCTGAGTCGAAATCCCACGCTAAACCTCCACCCAAACGTCAATTACCACGCCGGAGACATCGCGAATCAACAAGAAGTGAAAGCCCTCTTGGATGAAATCAAGCCCAGAGTAATCATTCACACTGCCACTCCACCCTATACCTTGCCAGAAAAGGTCATGCGACACACGAATGTCATGGGTACCCGGGTCCTGCTTCAGTGTGCAGCCGCAGATTCATCGGTGCGCGCGTTTGTCTACACGAGCACAGACTCAGCCGTTATACCACAATACGGAGTGAGAATCGATGAGGAGGCAGCTATGCTATACACAGAAACTAGTCAATGCAATCCATATGAACGAACCAAAGCCATGGCTGACGCAGAGGTTCTCGCCGCCAACGCGCCCGCCCTCACAACAGCTGTCCTGCGAGTTCCGGCTATGTATGGAGAAAAGGATGACAAGACCATGACCGCTCTATTGGGCATGGTGAAGAAGGGTCAACACAAAACACAAATCGGGAATAACAAGAACAAATTCGAGTTCTTGTTTGTTGAGAGTGCTGCGACCGCACACATCTTAGCAGCGAAAGCCTTATTGAGATCGAAGGACAAGGAATCCTCGAGCAATGGAAGGGTTGATGGAGAGGCCTTCTTCATTTCAGATGGGGTGAGTGTCCCTTACTTCGACTTTGCGCGCAAAGTCTTCGCAATGGCCGGATACCCTGTCGAACAAAAAGAGGTCCAGGTTATCCCATATGGGGTTGTGCTTGCGTTTGCCATACTGGGCGAGTGGATGTACTGGATTTTCACGCTGGGCACCAAACAACCAGATATTCCAGTTTTGGGTATCAAGTACCTTGGTCAGGGTTGTTGCGATTGGAATATCGAGAAGGCGAAAACGAGGTTGGGTTTCGAGCCGGTGCCAGATCAGGATGTGGTGTTGAAGAAAGTCGTGGAGTCTGAGATGAAGCGTCTGGGTGTAAAACCTGGCCCTCAGTTCTCTTCGACATGACATGACATGAAAGATTCAACATACGTTGGATTTAAAAGGGCCCATTAAGAAAATACTTGAAGGGAAGTACAAGTACAATCAGAGCTTGCCTTGGAAGTTTATGTATCCCAACTGTGTTGGACGTTTGTCTGATCCTTCCATGTATTTTCACTATAGCACTTCCTCATTAGCTTTACCTAGCAGCTAAACCACACCATCAGAACATCTCAACCCTCCGGCACCATTTCCCTCACCCTCACCCCGCTCCTCCCCTTCAAAATCCATCTCCCCACCTTCACTCCCCCCCGCCCGCCTCCCCTTCACCACCATACAAACCCCTCAACTCCCTCTCCTCCTTAACCTGCTCAAAATCATCCCACGCCTCATCCCCCAACACAGGAGCAACCATAGTTTTTAATCCTAAAGCGCGGAAAACGCAGAAGATGATGGCGTCGATACCGAGGAGGGAGTACGGCATTAGGGAGGAGGTTTGGCGGCGTGTGTGTGAGTAGGGGTGTGTGGTGTGGAAGGCTAGGGTGCCGCCTGTGATTGGGGTGGTGGGTTAGCTGGGTCAGGGGATATAGGTTTANNAGAGAGAGAGAGAGCTGGATGGGGACGGAAGGGAAGGAAATATAAGAAGGGGGATGGATGGAAGGAAAGAAAACGAGGCGATAGAAGAAGAGGTGAAGTGTCAACCACTGGGTCAGAATTCTAAGCAATTCATTTTCATTTGAGGAACACAAGGGAAGGAAGAAATGATATCAATCATATCCAAATCAAAACCAAAAACGACCACTAAGTCGATAAAATGCCCACAAAAAGGGGAGAGCAAACCCAAGACTGAGTCCCCGTACTGTTCTATCGTTCCACCCTCAGAGAACGACAGAGAAATGAATAAAATGGAGATAGGACCAAGACCAGCTCACTCTACAACCATTCTCATCTGTTCGAGGAAAAGAAGATCCACAAAACTCCAACACCCAAAAGAGGAAGGTCAGATAGAGGGAAAAAAACGTGCCAGACAGAAAATTCCAAACCAAATCAACAAGGAAAAAACAGATCCATCCATGCAAGCGCACAGAACTACTGCACACGCCCAGTTAAAAAAACAAGGAAGAACCAAGAACCGATAAAGTAATCTTCTAGAAGCTTTCAACCATCCATTCGGAGATTATCCCCCCCTCTCTCTCTTTCTCGGGAACTCCCGAGCAAGAAATGCGGCACGGCGACTCCGACCGATTGCCTCTCCCTCTGTCTCTCCCCCTCTCACTCGCTCCACCTTCGTATGCACGTTACACACAATGCATACCGCACACGGGATATGCCATCTCATCTCATCTCCTCCCATCCACCCAACCCAGCCATCCATCCAGTTGCTCAGGCATAAGAGGATGCACTTATGCAATGAACAAAAATGGTACGCAGGACGGAAGGAGCTGAGACAAGACAGACAGGATAGGTACAAGAAAAGAATAATTTGAGGAAAAAGAGGAGGATTCTCGCTTCAGCCACAACGGGGGCAAGGCTCCCCCTGGCGCCCCCGACCAACTGGCCGCCACTTAAGCGAGAGTGGGGCGGCTCCGGCAGTGAGCGGAGTACCTGGGTAAGCAAGTCCGAACCAGGTTCGTAACTTGGGTACGGAGGTACCAGCGCGATACCAGTACCGTGCAGATATCCGTAGGAGTAGAAGATTGCGATGACGATAACGATATTGGTGATGCAAAACAATAACGACGCAAAACAATCGTAATAACGATAAAACGTAAAAAAAAAAGCAACAAAATGCAAGTAATATGCTGGGATAAAAATAGAAACATAGTACGTACCATTACTCATAAACTCTCGCTGACCCAAAAACCCCCTCACAATCCGATAAAGCGGATACAACCTCGGATCCGCAATCGGAAACCGCTGTAGTATGCTACCTGTAGCTTCCGTGATGTATAGGTTGTAGGTGAGGGTGACGAGGTGGCCGCAGGTGATGGGCAGGATGGCGTGCGAGGAGGTGCGCCGGTAGGCGGCCCATGTTAGGGTTGGGTTTAGTGATGCTGTTGGGAAGAATGTTTCGTGGTTTTTGGGCGTGCTGGAGGTGCTGGTTGGGGAGAGGTTGTGGTGGGTTAGGAGTTGGCCTCCTCCTGGATTTTTAAATGGGCGGTTAGTGTACGGAATACAGAGGTGGGAAGGAGTGGGAAGATAGGCACCTTGATGTGGTGAGGGGAGGCAGATTATGAGAGTGCCGAAGTGGGAGCCTCGACGCGGCGGAGTATCGAATTGTTTCTGTGCGTTACTCGAGGAACTAAAATACACCTATGCGGTCATTGTTAGTAGGATTTTAATGCGAAGTAGATGGAAGAGACGTACGCTGAGCTCGCTCAATTCTGCTCGCACACCCCAGTGCTCTTCTCTTTCTCTCCAACTCTCCTTACCAGATCCCTCCCAGATACTCTTCCCCTTCTCAGGCGGTCCTTCATCTCCGCTGGACAGCTTAACTTCTGGTAGCAAAATCTGCTTGATTGTGTCCACGATGCCAATATCTGCTGGATGGATATTCACAGAGAATTTCTCTCGGTCCATCTTTGCGGAACTCTTCTTTCCTTTTCCGCGAATACCCCTACCGGACTTTTCATCCTCAGTCAATTCGGGTGTGCAAGCAACCAACAGGTCTTCAACATCCACCTTCTTTTTGCCTTTCCCCTTGTCATCTTCAGGTTCTGGAGGTAGGTTGAGTTTGCATACATTGCCTGAATGCGTATCAAAGCGTAGGATCACTGGAGGCGAAGTGATTGGGGCTTTTGAGGAGTCTTGAAGAGAGGGAGAATTGCGAGGAGCTGTCGAAATGGGAATGCTACCCCCGCAGCAGTAGTTGGCAAATGAAGGATACCCTTCAACTGCCGATCGTAGTTGATCGAGGAGCCGATCGGATAACTGTTCTTGGGAGTCCGTAGGGTTATGATGTGCAGCAGTCGGCGACGATGCAGAAAGAGTGGCGGTGTCGGATTCGGATTCTTCATCAGATTCTGGATCGGAATCAGTCTCAGAGTCCTCATCGAACGGCGGAGGGCTCCCGATTGGGGCACGAAGGGTTGGTGGCGGCGGCGGAGGAGGCATAGAAGTCATTTCAAGGATGTTGGTCAAGCGCTTGGTGAGATTGGAGTTGGTGCCGAGATGGACACACTGTTGATACCAGTAAGATGTGATTTGGGGGTCATCTCATACAGAAACTCCTGTTGATCTGCAGGAATATCTCACTGATATATATATATCCACAAAGTTCAAGACAACTCGTTAGATAAGCAGGCAACAAGGCCCACCATTGCCGGGAGTGACAGCTGGGGTAGGAAATGAGTGCCACACACATATCTCTGAGGGATTGATGCAAGTTAAAAATCGATAATGTTCGGGGTGGGAGGGACCAGGATGAGGCGGTGCCGCCTGCCTGGATTATTTCTTGCAGGGGTATCACATGACCAAGCGGACCGAGCAAGGCAGAAATGCACATGTTCTATCTTGGTGTAGCTTGACTCACAAGATATTGAATCCTAACAATAATCAGAGACCCAGTGTTTTCAATTAACCCTTCTTTGTTGTACAGCGGAGTATGCATCTTTGCTGCAACTAAAACCGTGGACGGAGCGTCCGAGTTTGTAGGATTCGCGCCAGCACGTGATTATGCACAAGCTCCGTATCAGGAAATTTACAGTGATAAACCCGTATTGTAGGAAAGATGTATATGAATAGAATGCAATATCGTGTTAATATATCGATTTAGAGACAAGGTGTATCAAATTAGAAATTAAGAAAACTTGGCAGAACTCGCATTGAACCTCTTTTGTGATAGACGGCTTCAATTGAGTCATTCAACGAATTAAAAGTCCCAATGCGCAAGAGATCATATATTCGACATCGAAACAGATCGGTCACTGTTGCAGTGAAACCACCTTGTTTCAGTCAAGGAATGGTGGCTGGACGGTATGACAAGTACATGTACTTACTGTACGTCAAACATTTGCATCGATTAAACCAAATGCGCGAACTGAAGAATTCAATAAATCACAGCTATAGAACATTCTAGTGGTTGGGATTGGAGTTCTAACGACTCTGCATAATGGGCTTGTGGCATAGAGGAAGGCCGCTTGGCTCACCAACATTCTCATCTTAGGTTGATGTATTTGCATTGAAACATAAACATTCCTCTTTTGTTTTGACTGGTTTTCAATCACCCTAATGGCTTCCATTGATTTAACGTCGGTATATAAAGTATCTCGTTCTTTACAAATTGTGAACATAAAGGTCGAATCGTAGACCCAAAGTCAAGAATACATCAAGCTTGCGTGGAAAATTATCATACTCATTGGAACGCTACACTCAGCCTATCTCATGATTCAAGAAGCTGCAGCTATGTGAACTCGTCACCTAGGACCGAACCGAGGATCTTACATCGACGATTTCAAGAGACTATCTATGGAAGCAACAACTCTCAGAAAGAAAACGGAACAATTCAGACAATGGGCAAAAGAGGGAGAAGTCACTGCGTCGATCAAAACCGCCAATGAAGAGCTTCTCAGAGCCGCTGATGAGTGGGACAACGGTATTCGCATCGCACTGTCCACTTGGGAGGATATTATTCAGCGGGAAAAGACACTTTCATTCAAAGGAAACCGTGAATAGTGCAAGACGACGCAGAGAAGACGCAAGGATCATGGTCGATATGTGATAAGTCTAATGAAGGCAAAAGCAACAGAAGGAGTGGAGAGGAGAGAGCTGAATGACAGATTGACAATAATGCAGTTTGAGGTCGGTAATATTGTATCATGTTCAAAACAAACATTGCTGATTAAGAGCGGAAAGCGCTTGTAACTTATAAGGAGCAAGTGAAAGGAGATGAGCTCAGATAAAAAGTTCGTAAAGATAATTTGCGGTGAAAGACACGAATTTCATAGTCAGCAAAACCAACCAATATTGAAGCTCACCACCAACCTTGTATTCCAATAACCAGAGAATCCTGGCCCTCACCGTTCTCCTATTGAGCCAACGATCGAATGACAGTACAAACGTAACCTAAAAAGCAGACCCCCACGTGATACGTAAATATGATGATGAAAAATTAGTTGTGAATACGGTGAATACACGAATGGCGATTTACAATTTGTGCTGCTCGTATTTTACCCCACGTTACTGGGGCAAGCCTAAGGTAGTGTAGTCAGCCGTCCACTTTCCGCAATGGGCCGATATTAGAAGTATAGAGAAAGTGACACCATAAACCATGAAACAAAAGTCAAGGGCAGTTTTCAGCGTGGCAAGAATACCACACGGGATAGGAATCCATCTCTCACCCGTGAAGTGCCTAGCTGAAATTAACAGACAACCCCAATTATCCTAGGCGGCAATCCGTGTACCAAGGCTGGGCGAGTTGACGGTTATTGTGTAACGCGATGCTAAGAGGCTTCCTCGGCGCGGCATCGGTTTCACGGCTCCTATGGGGCTCCGAGGCGAAAGAGTCCTGCTCACATCTGATAGAGGCCTCCCAAAGAAGTGCCAATGGGCGAAAGCCCTAACACTTGAGTCATCTACGTGCCTTCCCCCTCTTGACACCTTACAGGCCTTAATACGAGGGAGTAGTGGCCCGAATGATTCATCTTTTGGGAGTACTGCACCCTCCCTGATTCTCCATGGCTAGCATGACTTGAATGCAATAAGTTTGGCCTGGTATGGTGCTCAAAGCGGCGTTGGGCCGAGGAGCTATACTTCCGTATCGTACTTGGTAAGGGACATCGGCAGTGGACCTGCAGCACCTGCAGCAGCGCAGCGTTTGCATATGGCACAGTAAGGCTGCTGTTGTCATGTTCAAGCCGGCTAACAGGCGTAGAAGTGTCCTTTGGGGGTTGAAACTTGGAAACAGGTCCGGAGGTAGTGCTGAGCCGCTGAGCCGCTGGGTCGCTTCGCAATCGTGTCTCCTCAGCAGGCGTCTACGGCGTCCCGGGACAGCGACAGCATTGCGGCTGCTCTCCTCATCTCGTCTCGCATGGCTCTATCAAGACAGACGAAGGGGAGGGTGTAAGATACGAAACTGTTGTGCTGCTACTGCTGTGTTGCTGCGGTGCAGAAGCGGAGTGAACACTGAAGTGACAGAACCGTGGAGCGTGCAGACTGTATGCAGGCTCGTATACTGTACGCCCTGGCAGCAAAGTAAGGTGAAGGCAAAGACGGGGGGCGGCAGTCTTCCAGAAGGTATGGTGTTGTTGGGATGGAAAACAGGCGGATGAAAGACGGGCTAGAAGCTAGACGTCGGGACTGCTAGGGCTCTTCCCCGCGGATGGCCAGCCGCTGGTGAACTGCCAAGCGAGGTGATCTGCCCTCCAGCATCGCATCTTTTCTCCGAACCGTCAACACCACCACCACTTCTCTCCATCTCCATCTCCGTCTCCATTATCTCTTCGCGCTGTCGATACATCTCTCCTATTGTCACCACACAGATGAACGCTTCACACCTGCAGCCATCTCATCTCATCTGGCATACGCATCGCATCTGTTGCCGGCGCCGTGTATCGCTGCCATGCGATGCGCATGTACGATCCCAAGGCCAAGTGCCGGTAGGGCAGGCCAGGAACACGCACACGACCAGGTCACCACAACCTTCTAGAACACTTGAGGAACTCGACACGGCGCTGTCCGAAAACACTAAATCTTATTAGACCGACTCCGTTTACGAATTCTTCCCGGTTCCTGCAGACCCTTCCAAGATTCCGAGTTGTTGACTGGATCGTCAGTTCGGATGGCGGTGTTGATCCTTCATGAAGGATTTCCAAATGTCGTATCTTCCTAGCGCTTTCAGCCCTGGATCCAGTTACCGCTCTCTGGCCTCAGCAGACCCCGTCCCTTACATTAGACTTGCATATGCAGACCATTATTTGCACTACATCGGAAAATCATATATGCATCCAAGGTCGCTGTTAGTCGGACTTCCCGAATCACCTGGGGCATCTCAACTCTCGATCAATCCGCCACTTTCACATGACAATTGATAGAATTTTTGCTACAGCTGTTCATGTATGCAGGACGTCTTATCCATCAAATGACTCGTTTCAACCCCAGAGATCCTTCCACAAAAAAAGCAAGCGCCCGATGCATCAGGTTCGACCACGCGCCTCCTCCTCCGAACTGCCCACCAAAAACGTCCTCTCCTACGTACAAACATTTTGATTGCTTGGTGTCAACGCCCCTCGCGAGGACTAGTTGGCACATCAGGATCTGAGATTGCAGGACAAGAAGCCTTGAATTCCAGACGCCTTGGAAGAGTGGGTCATGTTTTCTGGAGGTCATAGTCTATTGGCAGATTAGGAAACAACCTCCTGAAGCTGCAATTCGCAAAACGGCCCTGCCATGGTCTGAAGTTGGCCCTAGGACTCTAAGTGGTCAGCGAGACCATGGCAATCCGAACCTGCAAAGATGGGACTGCAAAGTGAGCAACTCAACGTCTGGAATCATTCAAAGTGGGCGAGCTCCTTCCGAAACATGTCTCGAAACGTGATACTGAATTTGGCCATTGGGGTCCCAAGCAGCCTCTGCGAATCTGCGAATCTCGCACCTATTCTCCAATTCCATCTCGTTGACAAAAAAAAAACAAAAGAATCTGTCGACGTCGTAGTTCGTCGCTCATCAAGAAGGCTCAAGGCGGCGTTGGTAAAGGCCACGATGCGCCAAAGGCTCGTCGATCGCATTCATGCGATAGCTATTATATAGGTACGTTTAACATATCATATGATTCGCAAGCCTCCGCGCTCTCTCATCTCTCTCAAGCAAGATATGAGCCACCATGGCGGCAAATAGAGTGGCTCATCGGTCGAGATTCGAAACAAAGTTTTGTGGACTCGCAAAGCCGTTTCTCTTTCCCATCCACTTCTCCCTACCGATCTTCCCCTGCGTGCGGGCCGCTTCGAAATAATTGGAGCCGCCTCCTGTCCGGGAGTACATCCCTTTGTCTGTTATTCGTCGATAAACAATTCGAAAGCCATCATTGGATGAGGCGAGGCAGAATTACCAAACGAGCGGGACTCATACCGGGAACACCTCTCGGAAATGTCCCCCGATCGTTATCGCGAACAATCAGGTCCGTGCAGACGTTGTCTTGCTACTGTTTTTGGCACGCATTGAAATGTCAAACGAGCCTCCCATGGCGACCCACGCCGTCGTCCCAAGCACGAAACATCAGCCCTGTCGCCAAGCAAATACCGGTCGGCCAGCGCCACATCAGGTATCTTATTGGCGACAGTGAAGACGCGAAGTGCTCACATTCGTCACCACTTACTTTCCACGGTACGCGAGTTATCTGATGAATGCCACAGATCTGCATGCTCAAACATCTATTGTTGAATCAGCATCAGATCAGTTGAGAGCAAATCACTGCCTTTCCTCGGGGGATCTGTGGGTATACAGTACAGTTCGGACGATGATTATTCATAGACTCAGACCTGGAAAACATATGAAGTCCGCAGCTGCCAAGAGAACTGCGACTGACGGTTTATGGGTACGTGGCTCCTTACTTGTCAGAGAATTGCGAGTTATGAGGAGTATACGTATCTTTCGCTTGGGGATCTCCACCACCATGGTTACTGAGCCGCTCAGTGGATTGCGGATTGTGGATTGTGGCTTTGTTGTGGGAACCACTTTATCTAAAGTCCAGGGCTCCAGGTAGCTGAATTTCCACATTTCCCTTCAGTTAAGTATCTCTATGTTGGCATTTACTATGGGTTTTTTCATTTTGGTGAATCCGTTCATTCCTAAATCTTTTTCTTTTTCATCTCATTACTCGTTTCTTGCGGTCTATCGCTGGCGAGTCCGTTCAAGACTTCTATTCAACCTTTCTAAAGTTTATTGTTGATTCTTGGAGTGGGATGGTTTGGAGATCACAAGATTAACTTACATTCTTTCCTTGTGTGTTTGTGAATATGGGGTGGGGTATACTGAATGATCCGAAATATCCAAATATCCCGGGTACAATCATTCTCAATGAAAAGGTTGACGCCTGTAAGTTAGGCAAATACATCTAGGGTTTTCATTACTAACATCAGTATAGCAAAGCTTGAAGATTGGGAATATGAGGAGCCAAAGAAGATCGGGGATATCGGTACGATGAATTCGAAGTGGACGTGGAAGTATTCTAATTTTGTCTATCAGTCCTCAATCCTCAGCCTACAGACTCACCCAATGATCCACTCAACTGGTCGACAGCCACCAAGATGACAATCCTCCTGATCGTGTCATTGACTGCTGGTGTTACTGTTTCGTAAGCGTTAATGAAAGCATTTTACTATTGAACAAGACTGACGAAACTCAGCTTAGGTCCTATGATCACTACTGGTTTTGACGAAATCTCAAAAGCCTTCAATGTTACCGCCGACCAAATATCCTTCAGTATAGTCGGTGCTATGCAACTCACAACTGGAAGTGGAACATTCTTCACTGCCGCTGCTGCCGCTGTGTGGGGAAAACGACCAGTGTTCATTGTTGCGACAGTCTGCCTGCTAGCAACAAATGCCTGGGGTTTCTTCGCCGGGGTAAGCATGTCATTCTTAATACCACTCAGAGGTCCTAGCTAATTCTCTACTAGAGTTTCCTTTCCTTAACGATGATGCGGGTTATTCAAGGCTTTGCTGCCGCTCCTTTCGAAACTCTCGTCAGCGCGACTATTGCGGAAATATTCTATACACACGAGAAAGGAAAGATGCTTAGTATTTGGAATTTGTTTGTCATGGGAGGTGTGAAGCTTGGGTAAGATCGCTGCAATTCTCAATACTCCAAAGCTAACACAAGTAGTCAACTCATTGCTGGCTTTATCATTCAAAATCTCGGCTTCAAATTTACATTTGGCATATGCGCCCTCATCTATGCCGGTATCCTCCCAGCCATGTACTTCTTCGTCCCCGAAACCTTCTACATTCCCAAAGAGCGTGAAACCGAAGTCATCTTCGACAAATCCTCCCTCCATGTCTACGAAATCATCCTTCCAGAACGCAAGAACAGCTTCGCCCAACGCACCAAGATCTTCCAAGGCCGCGTCTCCCAAGCCGGATTCTGGCGCATGGCATTCAAACCCATCCCACTCGTCACATTCCCCGCCGTAATCTACTCTGCCTTCACCTACACCTTCTACGCTGCCGGCCTAACACTGATCGCCCTCCTCCAAGACAACATCTTCTCCGCGGCACCCTACAACCTCTCCTCCTCAGCCATCGGCCTCACCAACCTCCCCCTCTTCGCCGTCGGCCTCTGCGGCACTCTCATCTCAGGCTACTGCGCCGACTTCGTCGTACAATTCATGACACGCCACAACAATGGCGTCTACGAGCCCGAATTCCGCCTCGTCCTCATGCTCGTCGCCGCCTCCCTCTCCTCCATCGCCTATGTCGGCTTCGGCTACTCCGTCTCCGCCGGCGCCAACATTGTGATCCCCATCTCCTTTCTCGGCGTGCAAACTTTCGCTGTCCCGTTCGCTACCTCCTCCATGTTCACCTACGTTATGGATTGTCATGCTTCTCACGCTGCTCAAGCTTTTGTTACGATGAATTTTATTAAAGCGGCGGTGAGCTTTGTTATGAGTGATTTTGTGAATGGGTGGTTTGCTAGTTCTGGGGCGAAGAGCGTTTTTGTTACGATTGCTGTGGCGAATTTGGCGGTTTCTGGGGCGTCTATCCCGATGTATATTTTTGGGAAGAGGTTGAGGAGTGTGGTTGCTAGGAGTTCTTTTCATCAGAAGTTTTAGGCGCGTGAGGGGGTGGGGTTGCTTTGCTTTCCCTAAGCTTGATACGTGGGATGGATGGTCTCTAGTGAGTGGAGGGGATGAGTGGGGAGTGAGGGGACGGGTATGTGAAGAGTTCGAGAGAGAGCAGTTGGTATGGTTGGGTGTATAAAGTTGAAAGGGGTTGTATGTACAAAGCTGGGCATAGGGAGGCCCTCCGTGGTGGGAATTCTGGTACATATTTCTCTTTTTTTTTTTTACATTTAGACTGTATATTACATTATATTACAGCTAGACGGTGCACTGGTGGTAGGGCTGCAGGCATAGATATATATACCCATAGAAGAATGCGATGCACTCTTTCATCGCATGTTTTTCCGTTTGGTTGCTTGTATAAATACTTGGTGTCTACTTTTTTTTTTTTTTGGCTATTTTGATTAATTGATTGATTAATAATCAATGATTGGTTGGTTAATGTAGTGTTTGAGTTCGGAGTTTGAGGTGCTGAGGGGTGGCGAGGTGTTATAGGTGAGGAGATGAGGTGCTATGCTAGTGTGGCTCTTTCACTTGATGAGAATGTCCAACGTCAATGTTCTTTATGAAAGGAGTTGTTACGAACTATTGTAACTCAACTCGCTATATTCATAAAGAGTACTTGAAATTGGCTTCTAAGCTTAATATACCCATACTCGCCTTCGAAATTTTAAAGCCCTAGTTTCAGGAAGAAAAAAAGCAACAACAAACAGCAAAAAATCAAAAAAATCAAAGCATAATTAAAAAAAGAAATACACTCACCTGCACACTACACTCCCTCTCCCAAAGATGCCTCACGCCCCCCCACCCCATCACCCACAACCTGCACCTCCACATGCCTCCACCCTCCCAACGCCGCCTTCTCCACAAAAACCTTTCCCCCCGGACTCTCCTTGACCGCCCTCCTCACGCCCTCCTCTAACTCCCCTTCACTCCTCACAATCCTAATACCCCGTCCACCACCACCATCTACCGCTTTCACAACCACAGGGTAACCTACTTCTCTTGCAAACATCCTCATTTCATCGATATCACTCATTTGCATGCCCTCTCCGATTCCCAGTGCAGGGAGCACGGGAACGTTACAGGATTCAACGAGACGACGAGCTTGCAGTTTATCGCCTGTTTGGGAGAGGACTTCTGCGCCAGGTCCAATGACGATAGTGTTCGCTTCTTCTAACATCCTGCGCGCAAACTTGGCGGATTCGGAGAGGAATCCATACCCGGGATGTACGGCGTCTATGGAGTGTTTCTTGATGAGAGAGATGAGGAGGTCGATGTCGAGATAGGAAGAGGCTGAGGGGAGGGGAATGCTGTGAGTAGAGTGGATGGTGTGTAAAGTGTCGTTGCGGGTGGAGAGGGTGAAGGTTTCTATGGGAGGGGAGAGCTCGCGGGCTGTTTGGAGGATGCGGGTTGCTATTTCCCCGCTGGTTTTTTTCTTGGATATTAGTTTTTACTGAGTGATTTTGAAAGGATGAATAAGAAGGATAATAATTTGAAAAAGGGAAAATATACCGATTAGCTATTAAAAGGCGCTTTATTGGACGTCTTGGTGGTTGCTCTGCTTTGATGAAAACTCTTTCAACTTGTCTTCGAAAACAAGTTTTTCTTTCCCTAACAGCTCAGAATATCTCACAGAAGCATATTAATTTTGAGATCTGGAAATCCATGAGTGAAATCTGCTTGTGAGAGTGAGCTCATACGGTCGGGCCGGGTACGTACCTAGGTAGCGTGAGCGGGTACTCTATGGTGCATTGCCGGTTGACCCCACACCAAAATCTAGGGGTAGGCCGAGGCAATTTTTTAACCTCACCTCACCTCACTTCTTATGCCAACACTTAACTCCACAAGAAACCTGACAACGTTAACATGAGTACCAATTTATCAATTACTTCCTACCAACATCAATCTTCTTTCTCTTCTGACTCGTAAATTTCCAAAATGACGAACGAAAGCGAAAACAAGCCTGAAAATCCCGGGAATAGCCCGAAAGAGCGGTTATCTCAAGTAGCCAACCATATAGCTCCAAATAACAACAAGCCTCGACGAAAATCCAAGAGAAAGGAAGGGAAAGAGGAAGATTTACCAGCAGATTATTAAGATATCCTCTCCCAACTCTCTACCCTTCAACAAATAGCCCGCACCCCCTCCCTAAATAACAAAGGCTACACCCGACAAGTCCAATCCGGCAAACTCTGGATCAGAGACCGAATCTCCTCCCTCCTCAACACCGATTCTTTCATCGAAATCAGTTCCGTCTCCGGAACCGTTTCTTGGAAACGCCTTCCGGGGAAGAGAAGAGCCAGAGAAATTCGTGCCAAGTAATAACGTGCAGGGGATAGGCGGGGTGAGAGGGAGGAAGGTGTTGTTGACTGCTGATGATTTCTCGATTAGAGCGGGGCATGCGGATGGGGCGGTCATGGGGAAGACGGTTTATTTGGAGAAGATGGCGCTTGCGATGAAGGTTCCGGTTGTTAAGTTGGTGGATGGGAGTAGTGGGGGTGGAAGCGTCACTAGTATTAGGAGTATGGGGTATAGTAAGTGTAGCTTTTATTTTCTAGAAAGGGGTTGGTGATTATTGAGGGTTGGAGAGAGACTGATGCGGTGTTGGGACCAGCGATTGGACTTGTGAGTTTTCTTCCTGACAATCTTTTCGGGTAGAGAAAGCCATTAATCCCAAGAAATTTTCTCGTGTTGTAAATCTTAAGAGTTGTGGATTTGAAGTTTATTTCTTTGCTGGTTTAAGGCAGGAAAATATGCTTCAGCCCGTTAAGCTTATACAAGGAGCATTGCTCACTTGATATTCCTAGGGTGCTGCGAGGGTGGTAGCTTGCCATTTCTCGGTGATGGTTGGGGATGTTGAGGCGTTATTTAATGCTGGGCCGAAAGTGGTTGCAGGTGAGTTGAGACTTCAATTCTTTGACCGATTGCGACGATTTGGCCTAATAGCGGTTCGACGCTCACTGGTGGAGAGTTACTCAGAAGTTGTGAGACTATGTGAGAACTAGCGTCGAAGGAAGTGAAGTCCTCAAGATTATAGAGGAAACTTATGATTCCAGACAAAAAAGCTGTTGATATAAGAACGGGAAAGGGAAAGGTGACGCAGTAATAGGTTCGGAAAAATGCTGACTTAATTTGCAGGTGCCACCTTCGAAGAAGGCCTCAGCTTCACAGACCTAGGAGGACCAAGCATGCATTGCACAAACGGAACAATCGACAATCTAGCCGCCAACGAACAAGAATGTTTCGAGCAAATCCGCACCATCCCAGGTTACTTACCCAACTCGGGGAGTTCCCTACCACCAACAATAAAATCCGAAAATGCAGAAGATCGACCTTGTGAAAATCTTCGAACGATCATCCCTCGAAAAGAGCTCGCATGTACGACGCGAAGAAAATCATCACTTCTGTAGTGGATAGCAAAAGTTGGTTCGAGATCGGAGCTCTCTGAGGAACTACCGCCATTGTTGGCCTGGCTCGACTTGCTGGAAAGCCTGTTGGAATCATCTCGTTGAACTGTGAAGTTAATGCTGGAGCCCTGGATGCAGCAGGAAGCCAAAAAACCACTCGACATCTTAAATTCTGCGATATCTTCAACATACCTATTGTTCAATTTGTCGATGTTCCGGGATATACCATTGGGACAATTACTGAGCGGACAGCTACGATGAGACATGGAGTTGCGTTGGCAACCACTTACTACTCCACCGCGACTCCGGTTTTCAGCGTGGTGACAAGAAGGGCTTATGGTGTTGCTGGCGGGATCATGCTCGATTGTCGGGATCCTCGTATGAGAGTTACTTGGCCTAGCGGCGAATGGGGAAGTCTGCCTTTAAATGCTGGAATCGAAGTAAGACATTCTCCGGAGTTGAAGGCTGCAGAAATGCAAGGGAAGCGTGAAGAGAGATACCAAGAGCTGGAGGAAGAATATGCCCGGTTGATGAATCCTGTCCAAACTGCGAATACTTTTGGTATTGAGGAGATAATTGATCCTGCCGTGACCAGAAGGGTGGTTGTTAAATGGGTGAAATATATATACGCGATTGTATGGAAGTACGCTGTCGGCCTTGCTAACTAGTACTAGATATGAAGAAAATTTGCCTATTCGACTCCTCGATCGAGCCAATGGCAAGATTCATCCGGCATTTTACTGAAGTCTCAGTCCGATTGTCTGAGGATCTTAGATATATCGCGATTACCTCGCTAGGACCTTCTGTGGAGTGTTAAGAAAATGCTAGGAAGAGGCCACTAGGTGAATTACGAAGGCAGAGGAAGGGGCGGCGAGTCTATGATTATCAACTCGTCGAGGGGGATACCTAGGTAATAAGTGATCAAGGAAAGTGTAGAAGTTGGGATGAAAAGATAGATAAACTTAGCTAATATTTATTACGGAGTTTCCGTTTAAAGCTAGCATTACGGGAGAGCTTCATACCTAGCAGAGTACAACCACGTAATCGCCCATCACTCTCTCAAGTAGGTCTTGCCCTGCGAAAATAAGAATATCAAATTATGTGATGTGGATAAAGGGTAACTTGAACACAGATACTAGTAAAAGAGACAACGGAAAAATGGAGTGGATATAGTCCTTTGCGCCTACATAATACCATCCAAGAAACCGCTTGATTCAAGTACAGCCACCGCTCTCTCGGTCATAAAGCAAACCCTTTACTCCCTGGTCAGGACCTCAGCATCAGAATCCAATAATCACTTGTGCAAAATAAATATACTTCAACGCTATGTATTTTTGTGAAGCAAAGCCACAAAGTCAACTCATCTATCTACTACAATTGCCCCCCTGGCACATGCATCATCCATCTCATCATCATCAACCACAACCACAAGCAGCCCGGCCGTCCCCTTCCCTCACGAGAAGAGGATCCTACACACACCCCCCATGACTCAAACTTGCTACACGGAAGGAGAAAAGAAAAATGAGCT
>JAAMPI010001809.1:0-10324 GCA_013054445.1 Cudoniella acicularis | reverse complement strand
CTCGATGCATTACTACCTCGAGCCACTCTACGACTGCTGCCTTTCCTAAGCTTCCGATATATCTCCCCATATAATCTCCAACTTGCCTCTCGACACCGCTCTCGTCCGCCTCCGAAATCAAACCTGTACCCTTGCGTGTGCACAGAGTCAGTCAGTCTCCAAGCACGCTGCCTCTGTCGATCTCATAGCGTAGACGAAACCCTGAATTGCCTCTGCCGCAAACGCCTCCGTGTTCTGTCCTCGACGCTGTACGAACTCATTTTGTGCTCCTAGAGCACTCCTCTAAGCATTAAACTTACGACGTCAATAGCCTCGACGAGCTCTCTCCTCCACCACCCTTTGACGACACCGCGAACCCGTCGCATTCCCAACTCGACTACTTCTTCTACGCCACAGACGCCATATCGCCGCGATACAGTCATGGAAATCTCGAGATAGTTCATTTCCTACTCCACATGCGTCAGTGTCAGCTCTTCTCGAATCCTCGCATGATAAAACCAAATCTCCAACATCACGATGGTTACAAAGACTGCGACGAGGCCAACTGCTCGTTCTTCGCAATCCCATTCACACTCCACCTCGCCACAACCCCAATCACATCGAAATGCCTCTCGAACATCTTCCACACCCTTAAGTCCTATATCGCGAGTACCACCATCCGTGGGACAGCCTCTGCCACCGGGCTCAGCCGCTCTCCTGCGATCACCAGCCGCACAATCTGGAGTTCGAACGCCTAGTCCCAACTATTTCGGCCTGGTCGTTGACCCCGCGAGTGACCCTAGGGATTCCGGTGCAGGCCCAAAGGATAATTGGAGTCCTCCTACCTCATCAATTCTTTCCTTTGGAGCAGCCTCTCCGAAACATCTTCCTTTAGATTCCAACCCCGATTTTGAGGCATTTAGGAAGCAAACTGAGGGGAGCAATGGCTTCAATCTGGGACATGGAAACTTGACACATTTTGCTGCAGCTCCCGGAGCTTTCATGCGGCCGAAAATTGATCGTCGACCAACAAGGACTGATACGCAAGAGTACCCTTCTTCGCCAAATTCACGTCCAAATGTTCGTGAAGGTACCCCTGATCGAATGGATCTTGATGGTGGTCGAAACCCAGCTCATATTACCTCTCGAGATTCGAAACGGGCCCCAGAAAAGGGCCTGGCCACCCCGTCTTTCTTTGATCTGCCTCGTCAACAATCACCGATCCATATGAACTCACCAAATCCCCCAACACAACGAAACGTTCTTTCTTATGTCGACGAGAGGCACCCACGCCTGTCTTTACCACAAAATAAAGCAGATCCGCCCTCGCCGAATTTGAAGCTGCAGCAAAAAGGGCCCCCTCATCGTGCGGATACGCTTCCGTCATCATTAGAAGACGCTCCTGCCATGATACCACCATCTCAGCTGCAACAAACCATAGAGCGCCTAACATCAGGGCAATACCTACTACTCGACCTGCGTGTGTTTCCTCAATTTTCTGCCTCTCGTATAAAAGGCGCTTTGAATTTGTGCATACCAACAACGCTTTTGAAAAGACCTTCATTCAATCTTCAAAAACTTCAGGATACCTTTACGAGTGAGAGCGAGAAAGAAAAGTT
Organism: Cudoniella acicularis; assembly: GCA_013054445.1. Classification (NCBI taxonomy): domain Eukaryota; kingdom Fungi; phylum Ascomycota; class Leotiomycetes; order Helotiales; family Helotiaceae; genus Cudoniella; species Cudoniella acicularis. The sequence continues at coordinate 8,726 of JAAMPI010001809.1, read as the reverse complement.
TGCGAAATGGAAGTTTGCTAAATACATCATTGTGTATGATGCTTATTCATCCGAGAAGAAGGACGCCGTGTCAGCAATAAACACCTTGAAGAAATTCTCCTCGGAAGGCTGGAAAGGGACAAGTTATATTTTGAGAGGAGGCTTCGCAGAATTTTCCAGGCAATATCCGCAATTGATTGATAATCGGTCATCTCAAGATGAACAATCGTCAAAAATAAGTTTATCTCTTGGGACATCTCCTCCCAATGTAGCTCCTGTTGCTGGTGGATGCGCAATGCCTGCTACCAAAAACGCCGCCAATCCCTTCTTCAGCAATATTCGACAAAACCAGGATTTGATTGGTGGCGTGGGACAAATGGATATCAAGCTTCCGGATGAGTTAGCACGGGATGCAGAAAGGCTTCTGCCAAGGTGGCTCTTGAAGGCAGCTAATAAAGAGGATCATGGGAAAGTCGCTTCAGACAAGTTCTTGAAAATTGAGTTAGCTGAGCAGTTAAGGATGACTAAAGCTCTTTCTACTGGTGTATCTTATGGGGCTCAATCCGCGGACTCGAAAAATGTTCAAATTGCCGGGTTTGAAAAGGGTGGCAAGAACCGGTACAACAACATTTGGCCATTTGAACATGCGAGAGTGAGACTCCAAGGACGTCCGGAAGGTGCCTGTGATTACGTCAATGCGAGTCATATTAAGTCTTCGAGAAGCAACAAGAGGTATATTGCGTCGCAAGGACCTCTTCCGTCTACATTCGAGGTGAGTTTCCCTACCCATTCTCCGGAATATCATGGCTAACATATACAGGACTTCTGGAGTGTGGTTTGGGATCAGGATGTAAGAGTAATAGTTATGTTGACAGCCGAAAAGGAGGGTGGTCAACTTAAATGCCATCCCTATTGGGCAAGTCAAGAATACGGGCCATTGAAGCTAAAGAGCCTCTCTGAGAAGCGAGTGTCGCTCGACCCCAAAAAGCATCGAGTACCAGCAGATCGTCGAGATTCCGGTCGAAGACGCGCCAATACGACTATGGATAATTCGCCAGTCTCACCACCCCAAGAGTCACCTTATGTTATCGTAAGGAAGTTCACGCTTTCCCATGCCGCTCATCCGTTCTCCCCAATGCGAGAAATTACGCAAGTTCATTATTCTTCTTGGCCTGACTTTGGAGCACCCGCCAATTCAAGCCAACTTCTCAGTCTTGTCGAACTATGCAATTTGATGCAACGTGCTGCATCTTCATCAACCCAGTCCCCCCGATCTGATGACCCAGAATTGGACCAGATAGCCCGACCTATTCTAGTCCATTGCAGTGCCGGATGTGGCCGTACAGGCACCTTCTGTACCATTGACACCGTCATTGACATGCTGAAGCGCCAACGCAGAGAGTTTAGAAGCGGAGTAATGCCGATGGAGATCACATCTTCTGATGGAAGCGATTATCTTGGCAAGGAAAAGAAACCATCAGGAGCGGACGGGGGTTGGATTTTCGATCAGGAACTGGATTTGATCGAGAAGACAGTGGAAGACTTTAGGAACCAAAGATTAAGCATGGTGCAAAGTCTGCGCCAATATGTCTTGTGCTACGAGACTGTCTTGGAGTGGATTGCTCAGCAGAATGTTGGCTCTATCAAGTCCGGACACAGCAGGAGTGGGAGTGATATTGGAATGATCGAGAGGAGGACTTCAAGCATGCATACGGAACACTGAAAACAGGTTATAAGCAGGAGCATTACTCGGCATTTAACATATTGTACGGTGTCAGCAGATTATGGCACCAAGCATGAGCAGACTCGATTGGAGAACATCCAGATGGAGCTTGGGTGCTGGAATCAGCTACTTAATACTCCCGAGAAAGGGATCATCAGACTCATATTTTGCATTTTGCATTTTTGCATGGCGTGGCGTTTGGGTTTGGGACCAGAGGCAAAGGGACACATGAATACGGTTTAAGCAAGCGATATATTATATAAATGAAGCATCATACGGTGTTAGAGGGATGAGTGATGAAAGCATGAAAGCATTGAGAGTGAGCGAGCATAGATGAGACAAAAAATGAATATAGCAGCAGACAGATATCTTGCCGCTCTGAAATACCTCAAACATCATACCATTTTGCGTTGTGACCAATGATGGAGGCAAGGCTAGATAGTTCTGGCTCTCTAGAAGACCTCGAAGACTCGGCATCCAAGACAGCAACTGGATGGCATTTGAGCCTTCTGGGAAAATAATCACCATCTTGGATTCTTAATTCAATCGTTAATTCTATGCCATTTGGGCAAAAGAACCAGAAACTAAAAGTAAGTAATAATAAAACAAATCCGAGAAATTCATAGCCGTGCCGTCGTCCTATTCTAAGTAGTTGAACTCCACAACCAGCTCATGTCGTTAGCCATATCATTATCATGTATTGTCATGCCTTCTTCACCTCCTAACCATATTCATCCGCATACGCCTTCATGGATCGTCGTTAGTATTAACCCCCTTAATTAAGATTGCAACGTTCACGCAGGCAGCGTACGCCTCGCGGATCGCACATGCCATGCTATTTCAGCTTCGTTAGTACAGATCCCCGGAAATCAGAAAAGATCTGACTTACCAGGTCTTCTCTATATCAGCAACGATGGCACTCAGGCCCCAGTGAGAACACCAAGCCCTTGCGAGCACCTCGTTATCAGCAACCCCAAACGCCTCAATTACCAATACCCTCTCGGCCTCATCCTCTTCATTGCCTGCTCCGCTCGAGGTCGCCCCCCCTAAACCAGACCCAGCTCCGACGCTAGAACCTCGTCGATTATTTAGTCCACCCCAATCTCTGATTTTGAGAATCTCGGATACCTTGACGGCTTTGTACACATAGTCGAAGAAGAGGGGGTGAGGACCTCGAGAGCATGGGTACCCATAGATAAATGAGACATCGTAGGAGAGTCGTAGAGGCCAGGATTGCCCATCGATGGCAAATTGTACCGCTGCGTCGAAGGTAAGTGGTTTGCCTAGATCTTTTATTTGTGGCGGAGTTGACGACATCGGTTTTAGTGTCAAAGTCTCAATACGGACAGTGTCGAGCATATCTTCAGTATCCGGGAGAAGGAGTTGGTATTCGCCGATTGGATAACCTGCGGCTGGTTCTTTCGGTGGTGGGCCGAGAGGGTCGGAACGTTCCGTCATGCTGGTGACGTCCAAGATGGTGAGGAACTGCTTTGGTCTACGTTGGCGAACGCGTGCTATTTGAATGCGTTCGAGATCCGGCGTAGGACGAACTGGACCTATCCAGCCCCCAACCTCTTGACATGTCGGTGCAAGAACCTTCCCTACAACGGAGGTATTAGACCAGTATGTAGTGCCTTTGTATTGAAATCCGCTGTTGGGTTGCATGTGTGTCAAGGCTGCGAGAGCATTGGCTCCGACGTCGTCGTCGCAATCAATAAGGGTATTCATGATAAGCCAAGGGAGAGTGACGCCTGGTAAGATCATTCCTGTAAAATAGGACATTGCATCTGAACTTCGATCTTCTAAGCGTTTAGCCTCGGGATCTCTTTCCTTTAGTACTTCGTCGACCTTTGCAAGGTTTGGCCACTTCATAGCTCGGGCAAATCTCCTCAAGGCCTTGACCTGGGATTTTTTGATGAAGAGACGGAATTTTACTGAAGTGAAATTAGCGAAATCCTCAACGATTAATGTTCAACATACTTTGCTCGGGATCACTGCCGGTCTTGAACCTTTCTATACTCATGCACTTGCGCCACTTCTGAGCAAGAGCCAAATCCCAGGCAATACATGGCGGTAGCTGGGCGAGTAACTTCTCCTTTGCCCATTCAGCATGGTGTTTTGAATGAATCCGGAAATCAAGTTCCATGCTTAGCAACAGTTGATGAAAGAAGATCTTATATCGCCCATTATCTGTATAGGAAGCATTGGCAAAGAACTTGGCCACAACTTGGTTTTCAGGCCTGCTGAAATCGATCCACTCGTGTCGAGATAGCACAATAATCAGATCTGCGATCTGCTTCTCCATAGCTTTATGAGGATTTGTAAACCTGTCCGGATCTTTCAAGAGTTTCTTGTATAGGTTTTGGTACATCAAATCTTCGTAGTCTTCTTCAAATCCGCCCTCGAGATATATTAAACGTTCGAGAATGGTTGAGAGATCTACATCTCGCGGCTTCATACCAGGCTCCCTAAGTTCGATTGCTGGGTTCGGACTCCCTGATAAGCTAACCCAATGGTTGAGAGTCACTGTACCCGGCCGAGGCCCGCGACAAAATGCTAGACTAGATTGTTCCAGCGTTTCCCAGGGATATACTGCAGGCTCCGAACTTTGTAGTCGAAAAGAGTCGGCAGTAAAAGCAGCAGTGAACGGATCCCCTCGATCGCTTCCTGCCCCACCATTCCCTTCACAAGTCGCATACAGGTTATAAAACTGGTTTGAGGCGTGTGGAATCGTATGTTTGACTCCTTTGAACACCGGGACACCAGCAGCTATAAGCTCCATGGCCTTCCCTTGCGAGAGGCTTCCATCCCGTTCGAGCCCTTCGGGCGGCCATTCCGTCAAGATAGGGCGGGGTTGAGGCGACGGAGAGACATGGCTCGTGGTTGATCTATTTGATCTTGCATGGGGAGAATGCGCGCTGTGCGATCGTGGGGGACGTTTGCGAGAAGAGGAATGTGCCGTGGATGGTCGTCGCGATTTACGATCTTTATCATGCTGAAGTTTGTTATTAGCACGAGCCTGCATGTGGTGGCACACAGGTTACAGATCACTCACGTCCACCGACTCTTTAGAAGGCCGCCCTGTGGTGCTCTTGCTGCGAAAGAGGCCGAATAATCGTCGTTTAGCGTCGCTCATGGTTCTTTGCTGAAGTCATATTCTCGCCGGCAACTTTGAAGCCTTTTAGTCGTGGACCCAGGACCCGTGGGTAGATGGTGGATGGTGGATGGTGGAAGGCACCGTGACGCCGTCGATGCGAGGCTGAGTCGGAGATGTCGTGTCTCAGCAGGGGACTAAGGTTAGGATAAGAGTCTGCTCAGGCGGCAGCACCCGAAGTTCCTGGTGATAACCATTTTACAATAGGTAGCAGGTTTAAGGTTGTTTTTTTGCCTCGACAAGAATCGAGTCGTCGTTGCAAGTATCCATATTAATACCGTGTCTGGACTCTGGAGGTGGTTGTTGGGCACGCAAGAAACAGCAGGTGCAGATCATGATATGCATGTACTGTACATGGCATGGGTTTAACCACCCATGCTGGTCCAATAGCCTCGCAGAGACACGTGATTCCCAAAACCATACACTTAGAAAAAATTTGATTTACACGTCAACCCATGGCATGCTCATAAGACGTGGCGAAGCCAAGGCGAAATGGCCCAAGCCTTGCCTATCTAGTCATGCTTGTACCACTTCGTGGCATTTTCATTCTCTCATCAACCCGATGGTATGTCTTCCTTGCTCCTATGGCCTGTACCCACATCCCCATTTCCCTTATTTCTATTTTCTACTGATACAACAGACCGCCTTTTTATAACAACTCGATCTTCCAGTCCTCTCTCTGCAGGTAGGACGTCAAGTTTCCTGAGTTGGGACTGTCGAACTTCTCAACTGCCGCTCGATACTGGCGGGCTTGTTAGCTTCAGGTGAACTAAGGTCCGAAAGAAAAGAGCATGAATGCCTACCTTGAAAATGAAATTCAAAATCAATGCGATCACCAAAGCAAAACTAACAATCATTGGGCCAATCATGTTGTCAAAGTCCTTTCCGCTCCTGGCCACAATCATTTCACGTCTTGTGCGGTGCATGTAAAAGCCCCAGCATGATGCGAAGATGGCAACTACGAGGTACGTGATACCCATGGCCAGCGCAAGCCCATTGTCTTTTGCGGAATTCGCAAGCACAATTGCGAAGGCTCCCATTAAGAAGCAAATATGCTGCCACTTAAGAAACGTTCGCTCGTTTGCTAACCAGACCTTTGGCTCAACCTGAAGGGGCCCCGAGTCTTTAATTAGTTGAGTTGGCTTCGTGACACCTGGAGGCAGTGGAACGTTCTTTTCTCGGCGTGCTTGAGCATATCTCGACAACGAGAAAGATGGAAAGACGGATGCTAGGGTTCCATAACCACCACGAGCACTTGATTCCTCGCCGGCATTATCCGTATCGTCACGAGCCTTGCCTTTTCCAAAATCTGCTCGACGACCAGCTCGTTCTTCCGCTGCCAGCCTTTCTTGCATGTATGACTTGCCAAGCGGTGAGCTGACAGCTGGTTTATAACTCGAGCTTGGCTTTGAAGCTGCGAGAAAGCTACCCACGACAAGTTCCTCCTCAGCTTTTCTCGCTTTTCTCTCCTCTTCTTCCTCAAATGCTGCTTGGGGATCCTTGCGGATATCAGTCTCGACCTCGCTCAACCAAAACGGCAAATTGTTGACATTGTCCTCGAATAATGTTGCAACGCCGTGAACAAATTTGGAGAATCGGGGTGTCTTGTGCACAAGATGGGTTGACATCAATTCTTCGACCCATTGTGGTGACTTCTTAGGTCCGTCTTCCTTGACTTTAATCTCCAAGACAGCGTAAGGGAATCTTGATATTTCTCCTTGATTGATATTTTGAAACGGGTACTCCATACCGCTGTTATCGATGTCGAGCCTATGCCAATTTTCAGGCGCCCTGCAAGGCCTGTCGGGATCAATTGAGTCTTCCCGAATGAATGCTAGATGCGTGTCGATAGAAATTCTAACTTTATCATCTTGTGGTTTCTGGAACGCTGTTCGTGTATAATTTGCCCGCAAGACCGGCTGCAAGTCACTTTCAAGTATGCACTTTTGAATGCTTTCTACGGCGCTCTTGAACTCTTCGATCTTGGTCGGTGACTGGCCTTGCCGTTCCATTTTTGCCACGCTTTTCTCCATCTTGTATTCGCCCTTGATGAATGGTTGAACATATTTTTCCTTAATGGTAAATTTCTTTTCTTCGCTCGTCCCATTCTCATGCAGGGTCTTTTGTTCAAAAATGAGTTCTGGATCTGATTTCAACTGACCCGCCCATCTTATCCTGATCGAGGATGTATCAATTTGGCGATCGACCTTCTGGTTATACAATGAGAATTCGGGATTGTCGAAGTACAGGGAATTCAAGGTTGGGTCACCCTGAGAGTCGAGACCTTTTGAGGATTGTTCACTGTACACGAGGACCGGCAGTCGACGCAGAATGAATGTTCTCACCTCTAACAGATTGTCCATGTGAACCCAGACTACGCAGCAGTTAGCAAGTCGTGTACTACCCAATTGCGAGTACTTTACATTTATAAGCCACATATCTCTCCCCATTCTGTGTCTGCGATTGAGCATCGGAGGATGCAATAGTTGGCTCGGAGGTTTCGTCCAGCTGCTGGCGGACGACGTAGTACATCATAGATAGCTTATTGAGCAACGGAGCATAGCTCTGCTCCGAGTTGAAAGGTCGCCTTGACAGCCGGAGCTGAACCATTGGCCTGATCTTGTAATGATTCCCACGCTTTCGATCATGCTTTTTGACAATCTTTAGAAATCCCGTGTAATTGATATTGCTGTACTTCTTCAATTCCTTCGTTTCATTCGTAATGGCGTCCAATTCCTCCTCTATTTCCTTGAACCTTCCCGTTGTGATGTCCCCCTTCAGCGCACCTTCTTCTGGGGCAAGATCTCGAAGCTTCTCTCCAGCCTTGGTTGCCCTATCCTCCAGTGCTTTGAATGTCGATGCTTGGAAGCTAGCAACCTTCTCCAATTGTACATTCAAAGTCTCGTCGCAGAATTTATTTTCGTCATCCTCGGTCCAGGTAGGGTCGTCCTCGTCCTCCCTCAGCATACTCTTTAGCTTGGCGTAATCCATATACTGGTCCTTCCATGGCTGGTAGACGGAATTCCGCAATTTCTTGCCGAAACGCATCTTGAGGTGCTCTGAATCTGCTCTGGGCTAGCAATAGCCGAATAATTGTATAGAGAAAGTGTGCGGGCTGGAGGAGCTGCCCACGATGTAGAGGGTCGTTGCTAAGATGTGCACGAGACTAAGGTCGAGACGGGAGGGGTCGTCAGAGTTTAACGGATTGTCGACAGAAGTTCGCCTTCAGCGCTGATACTGGAGCCCTTTGGAGCTTACAGAGCTGCAGAAGAGTATCGAAGGGGGGAAGATTGGACGAAAGAAAAACCTGACTTCGTAGCTTTCCTCAACTTTGTGGTGCCCAGGTGGGGCGGCATTTCCTTGGTACAATGCTATCTACACGAGTAGTCGGCTCGTACTTCCAACTTAGTGGGTCTGTGCTACCTCGGAAACCGTAAACGTGCCAAAACAGGGCTCCCCAATTGGCCAATTCACTTATGCTCCACTTTAAATATTTTGCGCTAGTCCGCTAACCTATCAAAAGGACGGAGTAGGTACTATACTTCGGGCGGTGCAGGGCTTTTAGGTGCACTGGCCAGAACGTAGGCAAAGACACCTGTTTGGGTAGAGAGGAAGTAAGTACTATCCTCCCCCCGGTTCATTAGCTATTTTGCCACTTTATTGCCACTATTGCGATACCGTCCAGCACCCCACTTCTCTTTCCACCAGGCACCTGATTATTGTCCAAAATCGCCCAGAAAGATAAAACTGACACAATTGAGGTTATTCCCGCAAATATTTACACAGTATAAGCGTATACTTTAGATTTTCATAAATCCTTTCCTTCGACAAGATTACTTAGTAGAGGCCTCTTCCTTCATCCCCAAATTT
>JAAMPI010001808.1:0-10332 GCA_013054445.1 Cudoniella acicularis | reverse complement strand
GTTATTGGCTTACAGAACACAGAAAAAGTACGGCTTTTCAAAATTGAAAAAGAACCTACCCCCAGCCACTACGGAGTAAAGTTCTTCGGCATTAGCAGGGGCCCGGGGGTGGGGGACGACAAGTCATCTATCGCTTAAGCATGCGCTAGTAGGACGCTAGCAAATACGCTGAGCGCGATGTGCGACAAAACTTTGCTTATCACGAGGTATCTAAGAGTGAATGTGAAGCTGAGTACTAAGGCAGTCGGCTAAACGCGAAGGTAGACGACTCGGACAACAAGTTATTTATTAGTTAATTACAAGCTAGCAAAAACGCTAGTATAAGTACCGAGTGCAATGTGCAACAAATCTTCAAATTTCGTTTGAAATATTGTTATAGTGAATAAGAGAGCCTCGGGGGAGCAAGGTAGAGTTTGTGAAATCACTATATATAGTAAGCGGATAGTGAGTTATTTATCGCTTAAGTATGCGTTAAGAATGATGCTAGCCTATATACTGAGTGCGATGTGCAAGAGAGATGCCTAGCTAAATACACGTGCCGAGTGGTAAAATTATCGATAAAAGCAACCAGAAAGGGAAGCTATTCGGACTTGCTGGCTCTAACGTCACTGGTTTGGGGCCTGACCACCCAGCTGCCTTGACATAAGTCGATTGATAGAGGACGACAAGCTGTAGCCTATTTGTCGCTTAAATACGCGCTAGCAAGGTCACTAATGTATATATCGAGGGCGACATACAACAAAACTTTGAATTTCATCCGAAAGTATACCTCAGTGAATTTTAAGCGAACGGCAATGCGGTGGTACCTACCTAACTAACTATAACACCTCAAGCCCCCCTCCGTTTCCTAATCTTAATAACTAACCTCCTATCAGGAAAAAACCCACCCTGCTTCCCCAAAACCTGCACCAGCACTCTGTAAACAAATAAATACTGAGGATCCTTAGCCTTTCTCTTCGAAAAACTAGTTAGCGCCCCGAATTTTAAGCGCTCTCCATTCTTCTCTAACATGCCATGCCGCTGTCATAACTAGCCCAGCACAGAGTCCAAGCATCCCTACTGTAGTTAGTATATTAGTAGGATGGATCCAGCCAACATTTCCCTCAAGCGCACTGGCGAATAAAACCACAAAATTGAATGCTCCATGCAATCCAACCGCCGGCGCAACGACACCCCACCAACTCAATTGATCGCCATAGAAATCTCTCCGAGTTGCTCGCAATGCCGCCAAAGCAGCAACAGAGAGGTGAGCACCTTGGCCTATAACTGTTCGTTCGAAGACCGTGAGCAGTAACTTTGACCATGTCCCACGCCCCTCCTCACAAGAGGCATATATGAAGCTAATTGTCTCCACTATACTGAAGCCCAAAGCGCCTGCGAGAGCATAACCGATATATGCTCGATGGCGTCCCTGGATTTACTTGGTGTCGCCCTTGCGGCGGCGGGCGTAGGTAATAGGCAAGTGCTTGAGCGTTTCCTCCGCAAGGCCTACAGTAACAAACATGAAAACGCCGTTGAAGACCCAGTTCTGCCACGATGCTGCCAGCTCAGCACGGCGCCTTAATTCATTTGCTGTCATGCCATCGACGGTGATGAGACCAAAAGTGCCCGCGAAAACGTGTATCCAGATCATTGGTTCTAGCTCTCCACGGCTTAAAGGAGTGAGATTTTTGGAATGTTGTCATCTTCTGAACAGCCAGATCGTGGGAAGGAAAGTGAGAGGAGAAAACAGTGCTGCTAAGGGAGAGGCGGCGAACGTAAGCAATATAATCGAGGGTGGAGCTATGTAACAGAGAAGTCGCGCCGGCAATGAAAGAGGGTCGTTGGTGTTGGGTGAGACATTGATTCGTGGTTTGGCAAAGTAAAAAGCCAAGCGTCGTCATAGAATAAGAAGAAAATAGAAATTTGATCTTCTATTCCATGAAAATTTTGCCCGTATATGCTCGAGCTGCGCCCTGTGGTGAGGCTCTTCTGAGGTTACTTACGTGCTATAATATGCAGTCTACCTCGCCTTGAGAAGCAAGACGTATTCCCTAGCCAACGAAGCGTGATTTTGCAACTAAAGCACAATAAAGATAGGCTCAAACAAGCAGAGATCGTTCAATGCTTGATTAAATGCGTTTCGCAATTAGCATAGACTTATTCTTACCACACAACTAAATCATAATTTGTGAAATTCTTCTGCAGAAATAATTGCATTGTATTATAATTTTTGCTCTATAAAAAGAATAAATTGTTGTTTTTTGCAGGAAGAGAGTACGGTCCTACAATATTAATTGCAAACTTACAGGGGCCTGCACCCTAATGTTAGCGAATGCAACCCTATACTATGCTGATCTTCGCTCTGAACAAATAGCCATTGATAACTCTCAATTTACATTATTTAGTGCAAACGTGCAGCTATGAAATTATTGTGCAGAGGTCTAAAAAGAATTGTTTGAATCGTTATCAATCAAATCTATCCTGTCGTCGCGAAATTGCGATAGTCTAAAGCTGGAGTGCCTAAATTACAGTGCGTGATGCACTGTAAATCAGCGATTTGCGCTCCGTTTTTTGGCGAGTACAACACATATCCACTCCTCGTAATTTTCATACTCCACAACTCCATATTATATCTTATATAATTATCGCTATGATTCACCTGAAATCAAGAAATAAGAGAAGTATCATTCCCAAATTAAGTTTAGTACAATCTACAGTATATCGAAAACAATACCTAACTTCCTTGTGGGACAATATGTGCTAAGCGAGATCAAAAAAGGGAGGCGGCGGGGCGGGGTAAAACATCGGCACAGGCTACCGATAATCAGAGTGCTTGTGCCCAAAATGAGCAAGTCCCTATCCCTTATATGTTATCTGCAGTCATAGTCAGTTTATAATGACCAAGAGTTTATAGCTGATCCAAGACTCCAATGCCCGAAAACGCTATCGGAAGGTTCAATCGAACTTCTTTTCCCCCACTTTTCAAGACGAAACCTCGGGACGAGAGAAGTGCGGAACGAAAAAGCTTTATGAAATAGACTCATAGAGAAGAAAGCGAGTATAAATGCATGCTGAGCTCAGCTTACAAAGCTTATCACCATTGTGCCCAATAAGGAGCTCGACAGAAAAGCAGACTAACAGAGTCGCAAATATATCCAAGCAACCGATTCCAACATTCTTAACAGCAGAAATTTTCGTCGGAGACTTTTTTTTTTATTGTTCACCACTGCCCTGGCAAACTGTCTCCTACGTTTCAAGAGCGTTATCCATGAACAAGTCTGTCGCCAATAGCCAACGCCGCAATAGGCGGATATGGTGGTCCTAACTTAGCAACCGCAGTCAGTCGAGCAGGAGGCATCGGATTTATCGGTGCCGTGAGAGACATAACGAAGCTAGATCAACAATTGAATTTGGCAAAATCGCTGCTTCAGCATGACAACTTCAAAGTTGCAAACTCTTCAACATTTCCCATTGATGTGGGGTTCCTGGTCTTCACAGTTGTACCGGAGGATGCCCTGGCAGTAATAACTCGCCGCCGCCCAGCCGTCATTTGGCCCGCATGTCCAGCCAAAATCGAAGATCTCGAAATCTGGAGCAAGGAAATGAAAAAAGCTTCTCCGGCCTCTCGACTCTGGATCCAAGTCACGAGCGTCACCGATGCACTCCGCGTAGCAGCAACTAGCTCACCCAATGTTCTTATAATGCAAGGCTCTGATGCTGGAGGACATTGACCATTCCCAGGAGCGGGTATCGTGAGTCTTGTGCCCGAAACTCGAGATACATTGGACCGAGAAGGATTCCAAGAAATCGGAATCTTCGCCGCTGGTGGAATTTGTGATGGCCGTGGGGTTGCTGCTGCTCTTGCTTGTGGCGTTGAAGGGGTAGTGATGGGTACTCGATTTCTAGCAAGCAAAGAGATTGAACTGCCTACTGAGGAGCTTCGTGACGCTATATTAGCTACTAAGGATGGAGGCGTCACAACTGTACGATCCACTGTCTTTGACGAGCTGACAGGCAAAAATATTTGGCCTGCGAATTATGATGGACGAGCGATTGCTGGTGTAAGTTATCAAGATTCCAAGTCCGGTGTCAGTTTAGAGGAAATTCGAAGCAGACATGCCAATGCGGCTAAATAATCACACAAGGGTTTTGGTGGCGATGCACGAGCTGCGATTTGGGTTGGGAGCGGCGTTGGACTTGTCACCAAGATTAGGACAGCTGGCGAAATTGTGGAAGAGGTTAGGGAGTCGGCAAAGCTATGTCTCGAGAAGGCTGCGAAAGCATGCATTGGTTAATTGAGGCGCGAGTTCTGCTCTGGCCATAGGAATGGCAATCTGCAGTGAGGTCCTTCCGTCATTTGACTCACTTTCGAGCTTGGTACTTACCCTACTGTAGCTGAGATTCAGAAACACATTAGACATGCTACTTTCTGATTGTCTTAGGATCTCAACCACCTGAATTCTTTAATAGGTTTCTTCGCATTGTGGAACTTACTATGATAATGCTAACCTCCAGATTGATTCTATTATTCTGAAAATATAATTCCTCTAACAATTTGAAGTCGATTTTAGCTGCAAGCTTTCCGGATAGTGTTACAAGCATTTTGAACTTTTTGGACCTCCACCACACCCTACTACTCACTAATAATAGCATCGAAATAACCTCGATAAGTTGTTTGGCTTTCTGAAACTCTGGTCTGCCAGCGACGGTGTTTCAGAAGTAGTCCCGCCCCCTTTCCCACAAGCGAGCGACCACACATTGGCACTCATACCACAACGCCACAAATGTCCCTCCCCAAAAAGCAAGAAACACTACAAATAACTATTTCCCCATTGCATTCCTTACCTACCTTTCTTTCCCGTGACATCAATTAAATCGTGCACGTTTCATGCCAAGAATTCGCAACCGCCGTCATATTACTAGCGATTTGCTACAACTGAGGCGATTCTGCGGGAGGTGACGCCTTCAGCCAAAAAGCACCAATTATTTGGATATCACTCAAAACCAACGAACACGATTCTCTTGGCAGCTGACGTTTTTCTGTGGCTCCTTCTTGGCATAGCTCACGGTCGTTGAGAAGTGGATCCGAGTGGTTGAGAAGACGGGGCTAGTCTCACATTTCAGCTGGAGTGTTTGTTGCTGTTTGCATCATTGCCAATGTTTATTGTATTTAAGTAGAGGTTGGCTGGCTTATGAAAAAATCCAGCTGCAAGAACAGTTTCATCAAAATTTCAGATTCAATTAAGCATCACTCTCACTTCATCGAAAAAATGGCATCCATCACCACCGGCGCAAACCTTCGGGTTGAGAACAATGCTACCTTGATTGTGAACTTTAACAACGCGGACAGCCAATTGGATCTGAACACCATCCTTGGAAATGATAACGGTAAGCTTTCTCTGTCTTTTCTCAGCTCACATAATAACACAATCCAGGACGATTCAGCTGGGGAAGTGGAGGTGAGTCCCCAACACATACCTATCAACTCGAGCCATTTCTCACACTCAAAACCAGGTTTCTTAGGCAGCGCTCAGAATGTCAGCTTCTCTGTCGAGGGGGCAGGAGTTCCCGTTTTCCGCGCCCAATTGAAAAATGCCAATGGAGATTTCGTTCCTGCGGATGTTAACCTTGATGAGCGCATCAAGTATGATGGGAGCAATGTGGTTTTTCGTACGTAACCACCTCTTGAGGGGTTTAGTTTCAGTTGGCAGGTGATTTGCTTTTATTCTGGACCTTGCTAATCGAAATTATAGAGCAATAGATAGTGTAGCTACTGCAATCGGGAGAACAGATTCCATGTTTTGAAGATCAGCTAGACTCACTGATATACAATGCCATGGATCATGGAAAGCATTGTCGGAAACCAAGATACACGAGACTAGAACTTCTATGAGAAAATCAATGAATTCATGAAAACACTCCATAGTGGCGGCTTTTATTATGAGAATGGTGCCTTCTGTTTCATATCGATAAAGGACTGAGACTTTTTGGATATGCAAAACCAAGTGCAATAGTAAGATCTTACTTATCATGCGAATAAAATAAACAGGCGTAAAGGGTTAAATGCACACAGAAAAAGTAAATCTTCATGACAGGTTTTTGTTCTAAAATTAGTAGAGAGAGAGAAGCTGAGAGCGACGTGCCTATGTATTGAAAGCACATGAAAAATCAAAACATTCAAACTGCTCCGAGGCGGGAAGAAAATGGCATTTGCAACCATTAGAAATCTAGGCACACTTGTATCACTTCTGGAAAGCCTGGAAAGCCCAGAAAGCCTCGTTTCTAAAAAGAAAACTCCGAGAAGCAGTGACAGACTCATCATCCAAAGCACATGGCAAAAACCCATCTCATTCACACACCTCCCGAGGCAGAAAACCAAAAAAGCGGTATTTTCCTCTAACACGCACACGCTTTTTTGTGGTTGCGCCTCTTAATGAAGCCTCAAAGATCTTCACGTATATAACGGGAAAAGAAAGATGTCACCGGGATAGTTTCCAGAACGAGTTCGAGATGGTGTGGAGGGACAGGTGCGGAGAACCTGGGGGTGACGCTCGGATGGGGAAGGGAGGAGCGCTCGGATCCATGCATGGGGTATGCAGAGACCCAGGGCAGGAAGCAAGCCGGCTTTTGGACCAATGGCGGCGTTGGGGTTGGTGTGCGAATCGAATCGAATCGGAGATCATAGTGTCGGTGTGTGGAAAAGGTGGGTGTGGGCGTTTTATTTTTTTGAGATTTTGAAACGTGATAGAAAGGCTGGGAGGAGGTTTGTGAAATTGGATTTAGAGTTATTCAGAGCAGTTTTCCACGAAAATTTCCACTCAATGAGTAAAAGGAGGATGGACTCTGATTACCTTGTTTCCCCTGGAACCAGATAGGGCTAATCGCTCTGTAATCCAAAACCAAACCCGAGCGGTGAAAAAAAAGACCCCTAAAATTTCCAAAATCAAACAAATCGGCCTCCTATTCCGAACAAGTGGGGCAAAAACCTCGAGTGCCGAGGCCAACTCGGCGTTTTTGAGTGGGATTCCCCTGGATGACTTGCATGTGACGTAGAGGACTTCCTCACGAGAACAATCCTCTTCATGCCCAAAAGAAATAAATCTTGGGAGGGGAGGGTTGAGGGTGGTGGTAAGCGACGGGTGGACGCGAGCTCGGGACCCCGCACCGAAACTGATTACCCCGCATGAAGGCCACGGACCAGTAACCTCTTAGTTACCGGTAGCATGTCTAGAATGTCATTTTGACGGCGCGCCGTTGGGCGAAGGTGTTGAAATTTGATGGTGAGTTTGGATATTGCTAGAAAAGAGACTGGAAATGAAGTTCAGGCAAAGATATACTTTTGAATGAGGGCTCTTGTCCAAAGCTCGTCCTGGTAGCTTACTATTTTTATGAAAAAGGACCAAAACACCATGCCGAACTAAAATGAATATTAGTGTAACTGAAAACCCAAGTTCAGCGTCCACAAGAGGGGGGTTAGGGGTGGGTGTCTCACCGATTGATGCTCGATGAAAAGTGTGGGGTACCGAACCAACCAAGTCCCAGGAGCCTCGTAAACCACGTTTTCAAATGTCGATGCTCTCTGCTCGGGATGCCACCCTGTCAAGGAAGAAATCCGAATACGTTTGCTCCGTGACCGTCGGCCCTAACCAACCTCAACTCGTCGTTGGTCCGTGAACGTTCAGGTGCGCATATCACATTTTGGGGATGCCCTCCGAAAGAAAGAAAGAATCCCACTAATAAGTTATTTTTTGATCTTGTAAGCAAGGCCCGGCTCTGGGCATCCAGAACTATGCTGCATACTTTTCGGAGAGCATCTCAAAAGATCCTTTGGGAGGGTCAGCTGCGCATGTTCTTGATGCGGAGAAAAGCTGGGGAAGAGGATGACAGCTCGATAGAGGGATGGGTGGTCGAGGAAATGAATATATAAGGTTTAAGGTTTCGCGACGGGAAGAGGATTTACTCGACCAGTTCCGCAGGATTTCAAGGAATATTCTGGGAATCTCGAAAAAGCCGCTTCAGTCGATCCAGCACATCAATACCTCGCGATGAAGCTCATTCTTACTCTTCTCAGCGTCCTCCCAGTCGTGCTTGCTGTCCCAGCAAAACGGGCAACAGCACCCACGGTCGCGATTGCCTCACCGTCGGCGACGATAATCGGATCCACGTCTTCGTCAATAGACACCTTCAATGGAATTCCCTTTGCGCAGCCTCCAGTTGGTTCTCTGCGTCTAAAGCCGCCACAGGCAATTAATTCTTCCCTTGGGACGGTTACGGCAACTGGAATACCTATGGCATGTCCACAGCTGTTTTTCAGCGACAGCACAAGCGATCTTCCCAGTGGTATCTTGGGAATCATCCTCGATTTGCCGATATTCCAGGAAATAACCGATGCTGGAGAGGATTGTCTGACACTCAACGTGATCCGGCCTGCAGGCACGACGGCAGCTTCGAAATTGCCAGTTCTTTTCTGGATTTTTGGTGGTGGCTTTGAACTCGGTTCTACTCTGATGTACGATGGCGCCTCGCTCGTGGCAGATTCAGTGACCCAAGGAAAACCGGTTATCTTTGTCGCCGTAAACTATCGTGTTGGCGGTTTTGGCTTCATGGCGGGTAAGGAGATCTTAGCCGATGGATCGTCAAACCTCGGGCTACTGGATCAGAGACTTGGACTCGAATGGGTAGCGGATAACATTGCGGCATTCGGTGGAGGTAAGTTATGTCCTGGATGATTGTTAGCAAGTTCTTACCCGGTATTTAGATCCAACAAAGGTTACCATTTGGGGCGAATCTGCCGGCGCCATTTCTGTGCTTGACCAAATGATCCTTTATGATGGCGATATCACCTATAATGGTGAACCACTTTTCCGCGCTGCTATTATGGATTCTGGTAGTATAGTTCCAGCAGATCCAGTTGATGGAACAAAAGGCCAAGCGATATACGACACAGTGGTAGCCAATGCCGGATGCGCTTCAGCAACTTCGACTCTGGAGTGCCTCCGAGGGCTGGACTACAGCGCATTTCTCAGTGCGGCCAACTCAGTTCCAGGAATTCTAAGTTATTCATCTGTCGCTCTGTCTTATCTACCACGTCCAGATGGAACCGTGCTTACGGCTTCACCAGATGTTTTGGTAGCGGAGGGTAAATATGCTAAGGTCCCATTCATCATCGGAGACCAAGAAGATGAAGGTGTACGTTGCCTGCGAGCTTTCTTGGCCTTGGCTAATCACACAAACAGACAATTTTCGCGCTCTTCCAGTCAAACATCACCACGACAGCGGAAATCGTGAGCTACCTCTCCCAGTACTTTTTCCAAGATGCCACCATTGCCGAACTCACTGCCTTGGTGAACACGTATCCGGATAGTTCCATAGATGGGTCGCCATTCAACACACTTATCCTGAATGAATGGTATCCCCAGTTCAAGCGACTTGCAGCAATCTTGGGTGACTTAGTTTTCACACTAACACGACGGTCCTTTTTGACCACGGTTTCGACAGAAGTGCCCACTTGGTCGTACCTGGCTTCTTATGATTATGGAACCCCCATCTTGGGGACATTCCATGGATCAGATCTTCTCCAGGTATTTTACGGTATCCTCCCAAACTATGCATCTGCAGGTAAGCTGAGAGAAAACGTTCCTTTTGAAACTTCAACTAATCATCTGTTAGCTATCCACAACTACTACTTCTCGTTCGTGTATACTATGAATCCCAACAACGGATCGAGCTATATGAACTGGCCTCAATGGACAACGGCAAACGAATTGATGCAATTTTACGCAACTGGAGCAATTTTGACAACGGATGATTTCAGATCTAGTAGCTATGACTGGATTAATACAAATATTGCAAGTCTTCATATCTGATTGGGATATTGGATGGGGGTAAAATGGGGACAAGGAAATGTACATATTTTGCTGTTTTGCGGGTTGATAAATCCCACTTGGGTTTATCAGATGAGCTCAAATGAAGAAAAACAAAAGTCTAAGAGCAGAGCGATGGAAATCGTTGCAGATCTTTACAAAATATGATACTGACGGAATTAAAATGCTCTTAACTTTCTTTCACGAATCGCGACTTTGGGCAAGCATACTCGAATTCCCGCTTGAATTCCCGCATTTTATCCGAAATAACCACCAACTTCCAACACCTATAAAATGAGCTACGAAGACCGTATGCAGAAGGCGCTAGCTGAATTAAAGAGCTTATCGAAGCTTAATTACGCTATAATAGCTAGAAAGTACGATCTCGAGCGTACGACGTTACGAGCCTCGTACCAGAAGTCTGTGTTTTACAGGGCATTTTACTAGTAAACCAAAAATCAAAATTCACGAACTTTAAAATACTTCT